>JAULJZ010171446.1:0-24275 GCA_032270985.1 Heliamphora pulchella
CAAGCATGATACTTGTATTGTTAAAGATAAGAATGATCATAAAGTTTTATTTGTTGCAAATCGATTTGAAAATGTGTATATCATAAATTTTGATAAACTAGATTATCAAAATGTCAAATGCTTTTCGACACAAAATGAAATAAGTTGGTTATGGCATAGGAGGCTAGGTCATTCTAGCATGGATCTCATATCTAAACTTGTCAAGAAAGTTTTGGTGAAAGGCTTGTCCAAAACTAAATTCATTAAGGACAAAGTTTGTGATACTTGTTAATTTGGTAAGCAAGCCAAAACGAGTTTAAAAAAGAAACTAGAAATTTCTACAAATAGGCCACTACAATTATTTCATCTTGACTTATTTGGTCCCATGAATGTTCAAAGTCTTAGGGGAAAAGTATAAGGTTTTGTAATAGTTGATGATTTTTCAAGGTATACTTGGGTTTTATTTCTTGCATCAAAAGATGAAGTACATTTTGTATTTGCCAAACTTTGTAGAAAACTTCAAAATAAAAGGGCTATTCAATCTTAAACATCCATAGTGATAGAGGAGGAGAATTTAAAAACAAAGATGTTGAAAATTTTTGTGATCAAAATGGTATTTCTCATAATTTTTTGGCTCATCGAAGTTCTCAACAAAATGGGGTTGTAGAGAGAAAAAAATCATTCATTACAAGAGATGGCTCGAACTATGTTAAATGAGCACAAGTTGCCTTAGTACTTTTGGGCCAAAGTGGTTAATTCTATCCTATACTATTGATATTGGTACACCATGCAATCGCACAATCTCTTGAATATAGAGTCTTCCTAGCTTGCCCACTGAGTCGGTTGTACATATTGAGAAAAAATATGTAGACTTCGTCAATCGATCCACAATTACCCATATCGCATTGCATCCTTTCGGTAACCTAGGAAGGCTAGAAATAAATTCCATCGTCACGTGTTCCCACTTCCATTCTGAAATTGGTAATGGTTAAAGCATGCCCGCCGGTCGCTGATGTTCTGCTTTTACTTGTTGACATGTAAGACACTTAGCTACAAACAAAGCCACATCCTTCTTCATGTCTTTCCACCAAAATTGTCGTCGAAGATCATGATACATCTTTGTAGTTCCCGGATGCACTACGAGTCGAGAGTGGTGAAAATCTCGTAGCATTTTGTCACGACAAGCTGCAGGTACAAACAATCTTCTCCTAAACCTCAAGCCTTGGCTTGGTAAATTGGTCCTTCCTACGGCGTTCTCATTGTTGGTGACACGTTCCCCATACATTTGTGCTTCTTTATCAAGTTGCTGGGCCTCCATGACATGGTGTATCAATATAGGTTGAGAGACCATAGTGGATAAGGTAACATGGTCCTCGGCCCCTCCAAGGTTAAGGTTAAATCCTCCAACCTCTTCCAACATTTTCCATTCCCATATCACAATTTGGGCTAAAGACTTCAAAGACTTTCGACTGAGGGCATCTGCGACAACGTTTGCCTTACCCGGGTGATATTGCAAACTAAAATCATAGTCGCCCAGGTATTCAATCCATCTCCTCTGTCTCAAATTTAAGTCCTTTTGCGAGAATAGGTATTTGAGACTCTTATGGTCAGAGAAAACTTCAAATCGTTCACCATAAAGGTAATTCCTCCACATCTTTAATGCAAAAATAACTACTGCTAATTTCAAATCATGTGTTGGGTAGTTTCTTTCATGCGTTTTCAATTGCCTTGACCCATACGCCACCACCTTGCCCTGCTGCATCAAAACACATCCTAACCCTTCATGAGATGCGTCACAGTACACTTTATAACCAAGACCCCTCTCGGGTATAATGAGTATCGGCGCACTGGCTAGTCGATTCTTTAATTCTCGGAAAGCATCTTCACAAGTATCACTCCACGTGAATTTAACTTCCTTTCGAGTGAGTCGTGTCAAGGGTTACGCTAAACGGGAGAAATCTTTTACAAAACGACGATAATACCCTGTTAAACCTAAGAAACTTCTGATATCAAAGACGCTTAGTGGTCTCTTCTAGTCTTGCACTGCTTCTATTTTAGATGGATCAACAGTTACTCTGTCTTTCGACACAACATGTCTTAAAAATTTTACTTCAGGCAACCAAAATTCACATTTCTCATACTTAGCATAAAGCTTGTGTTCTCTTAAGAGTTGAAGCGCCACACGTAAATGCTCTTCATGCACTTCTCGGGTCGGAGAATATATCAAAATATCATCAACAAAAACCACTATAAATTGATCAAGGTATGGCCGGAAGATTCGATTAATCAAATCCATAAAAGTTGCGGGAGCATTCGTTAAACCAAAGGGCATTACTAAAAATTCACAATGTCTATAACGGGTTCAAAATGCAGTCTTGGGTATGTCATCCTCCTGGACACTTAGTTGATAGTAACCCGATCTCAAATCAATCTTCGAAAAACACGCAGAACCCTTCAGTTGGTCGAATAGATCATCAATCCTGGGCATCGGATATATATTCTTCACTGTAACTTGATTTAACTTTCGATAATCAATACATAATCGAAACGAGCCATCTTTCTTTTTAGCAAACAATGCCGGTGCTCCCCACAGTGAGACAGTAGGGTGAATGAAGCTCTTGTTAACAAGTCCTGCAACTGAACCTTCAGTTCTCTTAACTCCGCTGGAGCGAAACGATAGGATGGCACCGATATTGGAACAGTCCCTGGGATAAGCTCAATTGAAAATTCAACTTCTCTGTGTGGCGGCAGTTCAAACAATTCTTCTGGAAACACGTCACTAAACTCGCTCACCACCGGTGGAAGCTCTCCTCGTATGGAAGGATCATCCCTAGTTAAAAGGGTGGAAAGAATCGTATGAACATTTGTTGAATGGTTCACATAACCGGGTCGAGGTGTCATGTTATCACTTTTATCCCCCATGTAAAAGAAAGAATCTCCTTCTGGAGTATACAAAAAAAATACTTCGTCGATCACAATCAATAAACGCACGAAACGTAGTTAACCAGTCCATTTCAAGAATAATATCAAACCCTGACATCTTCAGCATAATAAAGTCGAATACGAGATGACGATCGGCTATGACTACTTCGCACCCTCTACGTACATACCTTAACGTTGTGCTATCTCCGATGGGTGTTTCGACACTTACAACAACGTCCGACATCTCAACAGGTAAACCCAAAGCAGATGCGAATGAAGAAGAAATAAATGAATGGGATACACCAGTGTCAAATAACACACGAGCCCAAGAATTGAAAACTAACAAAGTACCTCGTATCACTGGGGTACCGGTAGAAGTTTCGTGTATCTCAGGATTTGACGAAGTACCATTTTCTGCTATGGCATTGGTCTTTCCCTGGATTCCAGATGTCTATCCCTGTCCTCTGCCTATAGGTTGACGTACAGATTGTGCCAAAGTTGCCGCTCCAGGAGCCCAAAATACCTGCGTTCTGGTCTGCTGAGTTGGTCAGTTGTATGTTGGCCACTGAGAAGGTTGTGTATTAAACGTTTCTCGGCTAGCTTTCTTTGTGGACATTCACGTCGAACGTGTCCCTCCTGACCACACTGGTAGCATCTGATAGGTCCCCTCTCCTGGGACTGACCCTATGTCAAATTCTGTTGTTGTTGTATTGGTGCTTGCTTCCTTTGCGAACATTTCCTAGCCCGGTGTCTTTGCTGCCCACAAACAAAACACACAACTTTCCTTCACTCAAAACGTGCCGTTGAGGCCACAGATGGGGTGGGTAAGGAGCGTTGGGTTTGATAAGATCTCTACGGCGCCGAACTAGTATTACCCTATTCCGGTCTTCACTTTTTATAAGGTCGTCCCTCAAATTGTCTTGTTCTAGCCACCGGTAGTTGCCACTTTTCTAGGATCATGCGATTGTCTGCCATAGCACTTTCTATTACCCATGGCCGTCTCAACTACCTCCGAGAAAACCCTCAATCGAAACCCTACCACTTTCTCTCGGATAGCAGGTTGTAAACCCCTTTCGAACCTCTTAGCCTTCAATTCTTCCCTTGACACCATTTCTGGCGCGAACTTTGACAAGCTTGTGAACTTTGATTCATATTGCAAAATGGACAGATTTCCTTGTATCAACGATAGGAATTCCTCTCTATACGTATCTTGAATAGACTCGGGGGAATAGTTTTTTAAGAATACCACTGTAAATATTGCCCATGTACCGTCTATCGTCGTCTTAGCAAACTCCCACCAGTCATTTGCCTCTTCCCGGAGTTGAAAAGTAGCGAAACCAACCCTAAGGTTATCTTCCACTATCTGCAAAGTATCTAAGATTCGGGTGACTACCTTTAACCATTTTGTCGCCATTTTAGGGTCGGGTTCCCCAGCATAAGTAGGGGGGTTCAGACGTTGAAATTCTCTCATCATCATTGCAGCCCTTGCTTCCGTATCCCGTGCTCCCCCTTGGTTAGCCCCAGCCCCAATTAAAGTACTCAAAGTATTCAATATCTGTTGATTCACTTCTGCACCCCAACTGGTTCCTGCGGGGTGTTGGTATCCCCTTCTTCAGGAATTGGCGCTCTCCCGCGCCCCCAGTCGCGACCGCGACCTCTACCTCCTTCTTGCCTAGGAGGCATCACTATACAAAAAGAAAATGATCATCAATACATAATTCGTAAACAAATTGACACTCCCTTCCCGAATAGATTCAATTTTAAATGCAAACTGGGCTAACCCCACTCAAACTCAATCACACTAACACATAAACACATACCGAGGAAAATAGATAATTCTATAACTCACCACGACACAACACCACATTTCGGGGGCTAACCCGAGACCATGTGGTCCCCATTTTGTGTAAGTTTTTGGTCTTTCACCACAGACCCACTAGGCCAACTTAATCCACATCAATCCATACGGTTCATTATTGGTTAAAAACCCAAGAGTCTAACCCACAAATGGTTCCTCTCCCAATTATTGCCATAATACACCATTTTGATTCTAAATCTAATTTTCCATTAAATTTTCAAATCACATGTTTCATAACTTTCATTATATAATTTCTCATATTTCACCACGTTTCTACCATGTTACCAAGTAATAATAACACAAGGTTAATAGCAAAAAGATCTCATTATTTTAAAAAGGTAACACCCATCATGTACACATCAATTTAAAATCCATTTTTATTGTAAAGAAAACCCAACCAATTAGTTCAATGCATATCTCCCACTCAATATATATATATATATATATATATATATATATATATATAGGTGTGCCATAAGCTCAAGGGATTAGAAATTTAGTAAAAATGGCCAATAATAAGAAATTAAGTTTTTCAAAAACATTTGGCTAAAAATTGATGAAAAATGGTTATGAAATTTTGATTGGAAAGAGGACTTTCGGGGCTTCGATTTGAGTATAAAATTGACCCAATTCGGTGTCCAAATGAGAGAGATACATTAATTTGGAAAAAAAAATTTTAACCAGTGAAACAGACCGTGCGATAGATCGATCGATCGGTCGATCTATCCAGCGGTCTGACCTGTAGAAAATACCAAGAGCTACCTTTGACCGTTGGATAGGCCGATCGATCGATCTATCAAGCGGTCTTGCGCCAAAAAATGGATTTTTACAAGTTTTGAAACCAAAAATCTATTCAAACCCAAATTGATGCAAAAACATAAAATCTTACGTTATTTAAGCTTCCATTTTACACAATAAACTCACAAATTCATAACTAACCATTTTGCAAAACTCTAATTTCATTAAAAATCCAACTTAAGCAACACACACCTATTAAGTTTTCCACTTATATATAAAATCAACAAGGTTTTTACTCATATAACCAAATATCAACCCAATTCAACACAAAATATATAAGATAATCTAAATCCTACCTTGGATGTGCTCCAAAGGCTTGAGATTTCTTTAGATCCCTCCTCCTAGGGTTTGGCCATGTGGGGATTCTCCTCCTTGAAGCTTCTAATGTGGGTTTGAACTATAATTTCTCTTGGCTAGCCTCCAATTTTGCTCCAAATCTTTTTACTTGAGCGAGAAGAACTAGGGTTCCATTAATCCTCCTCAATTTCCAGGAGGATAAAGAAAATGAAAGTAGAAGAAGAGAAAGAAGAGAGAGGGTCGGTGGAGTGGGGGTTGAATTCCCCTCTTTTTATATTTGATTCTCTTAACTCTTTCTCTCTCTCTAAATCTGTAGAACTCTCTCTCTCAATCAGGAATAAACTTAAGACTTTCTTTGGTTTAAACTTAGAATTTTCACAACCTTTCCACTTCAATTTAGTGCCACAATATTATTTGCTATGTTCCATATTTACTATCATTTATCATTATGTATCTCAATTACATCACATATTCATGAATTCCTTCGTTCCTAAACAAGAATTTTATAGTCCCTATACTCAAAATTAATTTTATCACGAAGCTTATCTAAAAGCAAGAAGACACAAAATAACCACGTACCAGGTCATCACAAATTAAATCCCATAACTATAGCCTCATTATAGCATGTGTGTATATATATAGATTAGGGTTGCCTCAGGGGAAGTGGTTGTGAGACCCTGTACCGTTTTAATTTTGATATATATAAATGATGACGTGTTTTTCTTTCATGTTATATATCATCGAAGCATGGGTTATGTTTAGGCTTTTCAGTCGACCGAAATGCCTACTGTTTTGGTCTTGGGTTTTGTGTTCTAAGGCCAACCAAACAAGCCTAAACAAGGCCCGAGAAAGCATAAAACACCTCTATACATGCTGTTCTATAACTCCAAAGCCTGAACTGAAAACCAGTAGGTTGAGAACCTTGGGTTCGGTCGACTGGGGGGCTTGTCTAGTCGACTGAACTATTTTTCTTGAGTTCGGTCGACTGAACTGAGGCAGTACACGTTTTTTGAGGAGCTTCAGTTGACTGAATTGACCTCTTCAATCGACTGAACTACCTTTTTGGCGAGCTTATAAGTATTCCAGGGGATGAAATGTTTGGAGAAATGCTTCTTTCTTTATTTCCTTTTCCTTCTCTCTACATATTTGACCCGCCTGAGCCTAGCTTCAGACGATTAGCTTGTGCATCCCTACTATTCACGCTGCTAGCTTCGCGCTCATCCGGTTAGATTCTCGTTCCGACGAGGTCCAGTTTTTGAGGCGTCGGGTTTTGACTCAACGAGGTAGGATTTTAGACCTACTACTGTTATGAGGGTGCTATATGTAATTATATGTGTATTTACCGGGTAGAAAATGCATCAAATGCCATATTTTCTATTTACGCCTTGTTTTTCTGATAGAAAGCATGTTGTTAGCTTTTCTTATCTTATAGTACTGTATGACATGTGGTAGTATGATTTTCAAAGGGTTTTTGTTGAAAACGATAGATTTTGGTGGAAAATGGTGGTTTTGTGAAAAATCTCAACACTCAGTGTTTTAGCGGTTTGGAGCTCGCCTTCGGGGTTGAGTCTCAGTTTTTGAAACGTTTTGTTGAAAACGGGAAAATACATTTTGAAAATGTTTTGTCGAATCTCCATGTGGATGGATGGATCTATATACATGTTTAATGTATTGTTTTGAGGAAATATTTTCGTAGTTGAGCTACGGTACTATTTTTAGAAGATTATCTAGATGTACCGGGATGACGTGTATTTGGCACGAGTTTCCCTCGGTGTAAGTCCAGAAACGTGCGCAGCGTAGGTACTCACGTCCTTCGGATTAGTCCTCGTAAATTGAGAGATTGGGTGCTTAGTTTCCTCGGGTTGTCACCCGTAAATTAAGCTTTGCGTTATGGTACTCCGTACAGAACTTGTCATTATCTGGCATGCCTTAAGTGGTTCAGGACTAGGGTAATGGACAGGAGTCTATAGTTGTTACATTTGTCTGTGTGATAGAGTCGGTACATAGGATTATGTTCTTCTTTTCCACGATGGTACATTCCGTGAGAGAACGATGTTTTGGTTACTGTTTTCCTTCAGCTATAAAATGTGTTTTGCATTGATTAAATGCTTAGTTGTGAAGGGAAAACTATTTGGGAGGTTTGTGGAAAACTTGGGGTTTTATGACGTAAAACCTTTTGGATTTGTGGTTGAGTTCGCTCCCACTCTACATAATTGCATATTTCCTGCTTTACAGCTTTATTATCTGTTTCTATTGGGTTTCGGCTCGCGGGTGGGATTTTCTATATAAAACCTTTTTCAGGTGATGCTTTGGATGATGACCTTGAGTAGCTTTGGTGATGCCCGCGTTTGCGGAAGACTTTTATAGTTTTTCTTTTTGGTATGCCTGTTCCTGAAAGTAGTTTTGTACGCTATAAGGCAATATACTTATGCATGTTATATAGGATGTTTATTCCTTATGAGAGATGCATACTGGGTTTTCTTGTGATTTCAACAGGTGGATTTGAATGTATGAAAACCTATTCTTTTGTAAAAACTGGTGTTTGGTGGATTTTCACGTGACCCTGGATTTTAGGGCGTGACAACTTGGTATCAGAGCTCTAGGTTCGAATACCTAAGAGCCATAGGAAAAGGGGTTTATCACCTGGTGAGGTTGATTGTGTATGCTTGCTTGCATGTGTTTAAATGTTGATTTATAACATATTAATAGCTTTTTGAGCATGATAATTGTGTATATGTGGGTATGGAGGTGGAATCTCAGGATTGATAAGTCTTGCTTTCGGGCATTTGGTTAAACATATTTGGAAGCCAAGTTAGAAGCGCGTTTGGCCGACGTATTTTCTAACCGAGAATCTAAATAAGTTATATATATGGACGAGTCTTTCTTATTAGTTCTCCTCGGTATGTGAGGCGTGTTAACATGACCTTATGTGGATATGTGATAGCATGATTATGTGTTCCTATTACATAGTAACATGTTGTAGGAAATCTTATCTTGTTTATATTGCTTTCTATAGAATTATGTCTACGCGGGAAGCATGGGGACGGGGTCGTGGCTGAGGTCATGGCTGAGGTCGTGCTTATGTTCAGGTTCCAGAGGAGGGAGACGTTCATGCCCCACAGGATTAAGTGGGCGGTGCTGACGTTGTCCAGGAGATGCTTGCCACTGTGCGAGTCATGGCAGAAGTGACCAGGGCTAGTGTACGGGTTCCTGAGCCAATGGCTTGTATGGTTATGAGAGAGTTTCGGCGGTTGGATCCTCCAACCTTTGCTGGGGAGCCGAACCCCAAAGGGCTGCCACTATTTTACTGCATGACATGATACATAAGGAGGTCGAGGTGTACGTGGACGATATGATAGTCAAGTCAAAAGATCGGGATGGCCATATTGTAGCACTACGAAGATTCTTTGAAAGGATTCAAAAGTACAAGATGTGACTCAACCCACAGAAATGTGCCTTCGGAGTTACTGCCGGAAAGATGCTTAGATTTATGATCACTCAACGGGGTATCGAAGTTAACCCTTCAAAGATTAAAAAATTTTTAGAAATGCCTCCTCTGAGGACCGAGCGAGAAGTCAAGGGCTTTCTGGGTAAGATACAGTTTATCAGCCGATTCATCGCAAAACGGACAACTACCTGCGAGCCGCTCTTCCGTCTGCTGAAGAAAGGAGTCAAATTCGAATGGGATCAGAAATCCAAGACGCCTTTGATGTCGTATGACAATACCTACAAAATTCACCTGTTCTAGCTCCTCCAGAACTTGATAGGCCACTAATCCTCTACTTGTCAGTGACTGACTCAGCTCTAGAATGTATGCTGGCACAAGAAGGAAAAACTAAAATCGAAAAGGCTGTCTACTACTTAAGTAAGAAGATGACTGGGTCAGAAATACATTACACACCACTGGAGAAGACATGCTGGGCCTTGGTTTGGGCTTCCCAAAAACTGAGACACTACATGTTGTCTTTCACAGTGAATATCGTCTCTCGGATGGACCCGTTAAAGTATTTATTTGAAAAGCTAGCACTGACAGGAAGGTTGGCCTGATGGTTGCTGCTATTATCTGAATTTGATCTTCAGTATGTCACCCGAAAG
The DNA here is from genome assembly GCA_032270985.1 of Heliamphora pulchella. Lineage (NCBI taxonomy): Eukaryota > Viridiplantae > Streptophyta > Magnoliopsida > Ericales > Sarraceniaceae > Heliamphora > Heliamphora pulchella. The sequence continues at coordinate 9,950 of JAULJZ010171446.1, forward strand.
TCAGTCAAGGGCAGAGCAGTGGCGGAATTCCTGGCCGACCAACCAGTTGAAGGAGGCGAAGACACAGAATTTTAGTTTCCTGACGAACAACTAATGAAAGTTGGGGATGAAAAATGGACTCTATATTTTGATGGCGCATCCAATCAATATAGCTACGGAATAGGAGTCTTTCTTGTCACTCCCGACGAGTCGCATGTCCCCTTATCATTGAAGCACAATTTTGAAGTCACCAACAATCAGGCTGAGTATGAAGCATGTTTAGCTGAATTGGAGGCAGTCTTAGAACTGGAGGCAAGGAAGCTGGAAGTCATCGGAGACTCAGCACTAGTGGTTTCAAAAGGTAAAGGAGAATGGAAGGTCAGGGATGTAACATTGATTCTCTACCATCAGGAGCTAGAGAAGTTGATACCGTGCTTTGAATCATTAATCTTTAGCCATGTGCCAAGATTGCAGAATAGGTTCGCCGATGCACTAGCTACCGTAGCATCCATGATTGACATACCGCCCGGAGTCTGAATGAGGCCCTTGATAATTGAACAGAAAAGAAGGCCGGCATATGAAATGACAGCCGCAATTGAGGAAAGCACTGACGATCTTCCATGGTATTTCGACATTCAGAACTTCGTGTAGAAGGGAGAGTATCCTAAGTTTGCCAGCATGAAGGACAAAAGGGCAATACGAAGACTATCTGCATAATTTGTCATTTGAGGTGGCAGATTATATAAACGAGGACATTCTGGGGTTAATAAGCTATGTGTAAACACGGAAGAGGGCCAAGAACTGATGAATGAAATACATGCAGGAGTCTATGGGCCACACATGAGTGGAAATATGTTAGCCAAGAAGATCCTACGACAAGGATACTTTTAGATGAAAATGGAGACAGATTGTATACAGTTCGTGCGGACGTGCCACAAATGCTAGATTCACGCAAACCTTATGCACGTTCCCCTGTCTCAGCTGTACAACTTGACGTCACCATGGCCATTCTCAGTATGGGGCGTTGATGTGATTGGCAGAGTAACACCGAAGGCATCCAATGGACATAAGTTTATCTTAGTGGCCATCGACTATTTCACCAAGTGGGTGGAAGCAGCTTCCTACTCGATATTGAAAACCTCCCATGTTGCTAAGTTCAACAAGCAAGATATCATTTGCCGATACGGAGTTCCCCATGAGGTCATCTCGGATAATGGCTCACATTTTCGAGGGGAGGCTTGGATCTTTTTGAGGAATACCGGATAGTGGCTTCTAAGTCCTCACCATATCGGCCGCAGGCCAATGGAGAAGTTGAAGCAGCAAACAAGAATATTAAGAAAATTCTACAAAAGATGATCAACTCACATAAAGATTGGCCGAAACATCTACCATTTGCACTCTGGGGATACCAAACATCGATCAGAACTTTAATCGAAACTACACCATACTCTTTAGTGTAAGGGATGGAAGCCGTGTTTCCCATTGAGGTGAAAATCCCTTCGCTGAGAGTAGTGGCTGAGGCTAGTATTCCAGAAGTAGAATGGCAAAGGAACCGAATGGAAGAGTTGCTCTTGTTTAATGAAAGAAGGCTACATGCTCTGTTTCATGTACAAGGTTATCAAAGGAGGATAACTCGGGCATTCAATAAGAAGGTCAAGACTCTGAACCTCAAAGAAGGAGATTTAGTTCTCAAAGAAATCAAAGCTCCTATCTTCGACCCGAGAGGCAAATTCAAGCCAAACTGGTCTGGACCATTTCTGATCAAAACCATCATGACCGGTGGTGCAGTCATCATTATGGATCTGGATGGCAATGTATCCACCCCTCCAGTTAATCTTGATCAGCTCAGAAAGTACTATTCTTGAGGTAAAAACAAAGATAAAATAGAAGCTCGCTGAGTTGAAAAAGAAAACAAGGCAACTCAGGCAAAAGTTAAAACAACCCGCAAGGCCGAAAACCCGAAAGGGCGACCTTGGCAAAAGTTAGGGTATCACAAAAGAAGAGTGTCAATACTCGAGTAAAAATCGAGCCCGAACTACGTTATGGCCTCATTCCATCTTTTTAGGATACGTAAGTAGCTTCTTTTAAAGAAGTCCAGCCACATTCTTTGTCTTTAACCAATTTGAATCTAAATAAGACCAATGCAAATTAATTTCTGAATTTTGATAATAAAGTCATTTAAACTTTGGATAAATTTAATCCATCTTAAACATAAAGTGGGAGTTTGTCATTATTTTGATCAGAGTTACAAAGTTTTTGAATAAAAGGAAGGGCACGCAAGTCCCAAACTCTATAAACAAAATGAAAAAGAAAGCTATGAAATTTTTGAAACAAAGCAAGAGGCCTCAAGTTCTTCTTTTTGCTGCTTGTTTTTCTTCTTCTTTATCTTTCTTCTCCCGATCCTGCATCAGCCATGTCTTATATTCAGCAGAATGATCAGGGCACTACAACTCATGCATCTCCATTAATGAGTGAGATGGCCAGGCATCCTGATATGATAATAGAAACGGGGCCCGTAGTATGGATGAGAACAGACGGCCTTGAATACTGGGAAAGATAATCTGATTGCGATCCAACTGCCGCATGATCCCATGGGGGTAATAGAAGGTAGTCTGACGCAGGTCGACCAGTAGAACACTAGGGTGGTCCATAGTAGTCAAAGTCATGGCAGAAATCCGCCACCTAGGGCACTGCCAGGTAATAACTGGACAGGTCAGAGAAGAAAAATACTGTCGCCAAGCTGCCTCGGTGTCACATATCTGATAATGAGGGCGGTAAAGGAAAGATGCAGCACTGTGTCTATCAGTAGGGGGTTTTTGCACAAGATTTACCTTCTCCATCAACCAGATCTGCAGCAAAAGTTAGAACAGTGAGAGAAAAGTTTCACAGTATGACAGAGAGCTAGGTGAAGAGAAAGGTTTGAGTTTACCTGAAGAAGTAAAGGGCTGCCAGCAAAGGTAGTAGTCTCACCACGATAAATAGCTTCTAAGCCTAACAGTGTTTCAGCTATGACAATAGGAACGAAGTCCTTCCCCATCCACATTTAACCAACAATGTCCTCCAATGCACAGCTAACTCGCCCATCAGGAGGGACAAGAAGATACCGGGCAGGAAGACAGAAGCAAAGGGCATAACGTCGCCGCAGCTGAAATCTGAGGTCACTAAGATCACCAGTGGGATGAAACCTCTCAACAAGCCACGGAATGTCAAGGTAGTCACCCAATGTCAAAAAGGAGGCCTCCATCCTAGATAGGCCACAAAGTTGCATCACCCGCTACCTAGTTGAAAGGAAGAAGGTCGGAACCACGACGGAGCCTCGTGGAGCAAAATCTAAAATAGCAACAAATTCTTCCACAGTGGGGCATAGTTCTTCAAGGCCGAACCGAAAGACATGGGATTGTGGGTTCCACAGCTGAGCAGCTGCTTTCAACATGGGACCATCAACCGTCATAGTCATTAGAGAAAACAGGGAGTTGATACCAAAAGGGGTAAAGTTTAAACGTTCGATTGGAAAAATTCCTCAATCCATGCAGAAAGAGGATCAGCCATTCTGAATGAGAAGCAACAGAAAAGGGAGCCTCCAGGGCTGTGTTTATAAGGCAGGAAAAGGCAAAAAAACCAAAAATTCGACAAAGGCACACTCATTGTGGTGGCCGCCACCTTGGAGTTGGCAACCGCTAACTTAAAAAGCACCACATAGTGACATCATCACTTTGACCAGATGGCCACCAGGATGGAAGTGGCAACCGCCATGTTGGATTATGGCGGCCGCCATGTTCAAATATGGTGGGTGTATTCAGTTTGCCGTTTCTGTGGCATGTGTAAAATGTTGACATTCGCATTGTATATACGAGACAGTTTGAGCAGTAAATAAGAGAGAATCACACAGTAGATGAATATCAAGTAATAAAATGGCACGAAGACCCAAAGATGCATAAAAGGTAATATAATGTAAATTTGGGTACCCAGGTCCAATAAACAGTAAGTTGGGGCACGCAGGCCCATGGATCAAGTAAATATATAAAAATGTATCAAATTAGGGCACCCAAGCCCATCAAAATAAATGCATCAGATAAATAAATGTAGCTGGGGAGGGGGGAGCTCTCTCTCTCTCAACATATCTCGGGCGAACTCAGCGGGAAGAAGGACCGGCCTCATATGAGTTGACATCCTCGAAGAGCCGCTCGATGCCAACGTCACCATCATCACTACCGAAAGAAGAAGATATGGCTCTGGAGCAGCTCCTGACAAAAGAGACGGATTCTCTAGGGTGGGCTCTAGGAGAATCAGCACGAGACCCGCGACCTCGAGCCGAGACTGGAACTGGGGCAGGACTCGGAGCCCGTGGAGGTACTATACCAGCAGCTGGGACTGGAGGCTATGAGAAGAAAAATAGGGATAAAAATAGAGTACAGAAAAAGTGCAAAAAGAATAAATGATGTTGTGAAGACACTTACTATAGCTGCTGGAGTAAATGAAATACCGGCTGCTCGGACAGTGGCATCAAACTGACGGATCAGTGCTCTCTGACTGGTAAGGACCAGCAACAGATGATCCATCCATGCCTGGTTTACCTGCAAAAAGAAGTTAGGTAGTTCAAATAGACGAACAAAGAAAGTAAGTAATTAGTAAAAAAAAGGACCAAGACAAACCTAACTAAGCTCATCCCTGAACTCAGGTGCCGGTGAAACAAGAACCGGCAGAGGGAAGGGGTAGCCATATGCTATTGTCTGGATCTCCCATGGGATCTCCGGACCCCTCATCCCTCCATCTCCAGTAACAGCAGCGGCCCTAGCAGCAGCACCGGCGTCAGCTACCTCCGGTACTCGTCCTCTCCTCCTGCCATCAAGGGCAGCCGGGCCAGGACCTAAGGGACCCATCAGGTGTGCCCGGGCCTAGGCTATGCAGTCCCCTTTCGCCACCAGTAGCTCTGAAACTGGGGTCCCCACCGTCTCCAACAGCAAGTCGACGCGATCTAGATGATCAGTCCGGCGCATGCAGGCTGGAAGAACCACCGGTATGCAGAAATGATCAAGGCCAAGCGACTGGCGAACCACTCGCTCGCCAAGATAGTACTCTCTACCGAATGGGCCCTCCAGTAGGACCCGCCTCGAGGTGAGATCCTAGCTGCACATCAGATCTGCGCTGGCCCGATCCTCCACTTCTCGCCAGACATCCCAGTGAACCTGCAGTAATTCAAAGAATAATGCAAACAGAAAACAATAAGCAGTGAATACAGTACAATATGACAGCCAGTGTACAAAATACAGTGATCAGTGTGCAGAATAAAAGTGTACAGTACAGAGTACAGCATAGAAAATGGTAAAAATGATACCTACTCAAGAGTTAGCCGGTCCAAGGAGACTCGAAAGCAATCAATGTCCTTCCCCCCGGCCTTCTTCCCCTTTAGCCCTCAGGATCATCGGGCTGCTCGGGAAATAACCAGAGGGTCTACTACAGAATTCGCCGGGACATGAAGCCCGAGGAACTCGTGAGTCCACAGCTACAAAGAAGAAGGTGTCAACCAGCAAATAATGGATAACAAAAGAATGGAAATGACTGAAAAAATGCCAAAACTAAATCATACCTCCCAGACCCTCCAGGATCCCCCAATGCTATGCTCTTGGGGGAACCAGGTCAGTGTTCGCATGAATCCATAGAGGGTGGCAAGAGCAGCTCCTCCCCAGTCAAATGAAGCAACCCGGTTCAAACAAGCGAGGGCGCCGAGGTAATGCAGATGAATGGTATTCTTCTTGTTCGAAAACAAGGAGGTACTAAACATATACATCAAAAAAGCCCGGGCGACCCACTCGATGTGACGAGGCTCAAAGCTGTGGAAGTGGCAGAAGCGCTCAAAGAACCAAGTGTATCGAACCCGATCTCTGTCTATCTGTGCAGGGATGGCTTTGAAGAAATATAGCAGCGCGTCGGCAGACCGAGCTATGGATGGATCAAATAGAATAGGCGCTCCACCAACCCGGATGCCGGTGGTCAGAGCAAAATCTAGAGGCGTCAGAGTAGCCTCGAAGGTGGTGAAATGAAAAGTGTTGGTGGTATCTCACCACCGCTCAGCCAGGGCCGTCAGCCAGACCCGGTGATTGCTCGTCCTACCCAACAAGGGTATGAATTGAGCAAAGCCGGAGGCATCAATAATGGCCCGGCTAGTAGCAGGAAGGGCATCATACCACTCAAACACCTCCCCGAAGGCAGAACCTCCGAAACCTCTAACATATTGACCAGCCTGAAAAGAGAAGACAAACGGAGAGTATATAAAGGGCAGATCAAATAAGAAAAGTGCAGGAAAATATCTAGGCAAATCCCCCCAAGCCCTACGTTCGTGTGTATGTGACGACCCTTTGGTTCTCTCAAAAGCCCTAGAAAAAGACTAGGCACCCAAACCCTAGGTTTGTGTGTAAGTGACGACCCTTCGGTTCTTTCAAGCCCTAGAAAACTAGGCACCCTAACCTTAGGTTCGTGTGTAAGTGATGACCATTCGGTTCTTTCAAGCCCTAGAAAAGACTAGGCACCCAAACCCTAGATTTGTGTGTAAGTGACGATCCTTCGATTTGAACGAAAACTAGGCACCCTAACCCTAGGTTCGTGTGTAAGTGACCACCATTCGGTTCTTTCAAGCCCTAAAAAATTAGGCACCCTAACCCTAGGTTCGTGTATAAGTGACGACTCTTCGATTTTTTTAAATCCTAGAAAACTAGGCACCTTACCCTAGGTTCGTGTGTAAATGATGATCCTTTGATTTTTGCACACCCTAGTAAAAGACTAGGAACCCTAAACCCTGGTACGCCAGGCAAATCTTTACCTTTTTGTGTTAAAAAATATATAAAAAAATAAAATAATAATAATGAAAAAAAAATCAGTTCCTTAGTTTTATGTTTTTCCTAAAAATAAATTTTTTTAAAAACCCTTTATTTTTTGTAATAAAATAAATTGCCCATTTTATTGTTTGTTCAAATCTTAGTGTCCTTACTATTTTAAACTCCTTTGCATAGGTACCTAAAGCTAAGTTTTGCATATCCAAATCTCAAAAATGATGCACAAGTCATCACAGCAATCATCATATCATGGTTTTTGATGGTCGGTAATTGAACCCGACCATCAAAAACCTTCAAATTCAATGAAGTTGTACCAAATCATCGATAACTTGTTGCCCAAGTCATTGCCAGAAGTGGCGGCCGCCATGTTCATTGTGGCGACCGCCTATAGAACCTTGTGGAACCTTTCTAAACATGGCGACCGCCAACTCCAACATGGCAACCGCCAACTCACATTGTGGTGGCCGCCAACTCCAAATGGCCTGACATGCCTTAGAACGTGGCAGCATCTCATTGGTTGAAGAACTCTATAAATACCGTACCTCTAGTACGTTTCCAAAGACAGAAAATTATAGAGAGGTTTAGTGAGAGAAGCTCTACCGAGTCGTCGAGCAATTCCAAGCCCCGACGCCCTGAAATACCGAGATTCGAGCCTCCGATAGTCCCAAACCTTAACTTGGATCATCGCCCGAGGATCAAATTGCTAACCCACATTCCCCAACTTAAGGATTCCTTAGCAATCTAGGTATTCTGTTTGGATTTCCAGTCCTTCTAGCTCCATCTTCTCTCTTTTGGAATGATCGAGTTAATTTTCACATATTCATTCCAATTACATTCTTGTTTTACTTATGTTTAAATTCATGTTTTAACTTATGTAGTTTACTTGTTTTGTTAGTTTACTTACTTACATTTTAAGATTCTTATAAATTGTTAAATTATTAAATAATGTTAATATTTTTTTTTTACAATTACAACTTATCAATGTTATTAATTGTTATAATCTAATGCACTTACATAAAAATGGTTGTAATAGTCAATATTACACCCATTTAAATTTTAGTATTTTATTTCTTTTATTTCTTTCCTTTTACATTAATTTAGTGTTCTAACATTTAATTTTCTTTTAGTCTAAATTTCATTTCAATAGCATTTTATTCCATTTTCTTGTACTAATTAGTTTAATACTCCATTTTATTTTCTTCTAGTTTAGTGTTTATTTTCTTCTAGTATTAATTTAATTTTACTTTTTCTAGCACTTTATTTATTAGTTTTAAATTTCCTTTATAGCATTTTTATTTCCTTTTTCTTTTAAGTTTTAATTTTATATTTCACTTAAATATTAGCATTTCTTTTTCTTTTTCTTTTAATTTCAGTTCTTTTGCTAGTACCAACTTAAATGCTCTTTTAATATTAGATTAAATGTTATTTTAGTTTAATATTCTTTTAATTTCATTTCCTTCTTCTTTTTCTTCTCTTTCTCTCATTAGTGTTATTTTCTTTTCTATTATTTTATTTTCTTTTAGTATTAGTTTTAATTTTCTTACAAAATTTCATTTAGCATTTCTTTTCTTGTAATATTAGTATTCATTTTTCTTACAAAAATTCATTTTCTTTTTTTTTTTCTATAATTTTATTTTCTTTTATTTTTCTTTCCTTTTACTTTGTTAAATCAAAAATTTCAAAAAAATATCATAATTTTCTCCTTAAAGGAAAATTCTCTTTTTCTTTTCATCTCTTTTATCTTCCTCCATTTTCTTTTATTTTCTCTTGAAAATATAAAATGTTAAATCTTCTTTTATCCTTTTAAAATTTTCATTTGTCAACTTAATTTTTCTTCTATAGTATTTTTTTTTCTTTTCTTTTATTAACCACAAAAAAACACAAAAAATAAAAATACCTTTTATGTTAGTTAATATTCTTCTCATTTTTCTTATTTTAATCTTTCAAGTTAATAGTATAATTTTCTCCTCTAATAATAATTAAAAACTCATTTTTTTATTTCATTTCTATTATCTTTCTTTTCTTTTGTTTTGTTCAAAAAGTATAAAATATAAATACTAAGATTTTCTTTTAGTAGTTTAAACAAGAATTTTTTAACATTTTATTTTGGTTTGTAAGCTTTCTTTTATTTCTTTCTTTTTCAAATTAGAGTATCAAATATTTACTTGTTAATACATAAAATATTCGTTATTAGATTTTGTTGTTTTGGTTAGTTTTTTTTTAATATAAGATTTTTACATACTTTTAGATAATTTGATAATATGCATATTGTACATATTAGCTTAGGGTTTGATTACTTTATTTTAAAATTGTGTAATTCATTTTTATGCAATCCATATTTAGAAAATTTTAGCAACTTAGCATGTTTGTTCTTTTAACCAAATCATGTTAGTTTAGGTTGTTTAAATAATATTACATGTGGGTATATTTCATATATCATCTAGATGGAAATTGCATGTCATAGAATTTAGAATTCGTCTTTTGACACTTATTTATTTTGGAGTGTTATGTACATATTTTATGTATTTTCTATACTTGATTTTGAATGTTCTCTCTTCACCCTCATTTTTCTTATTTGCATGCATTTGAGAAATCATATTAAAGAATCAATGATGATTAGTAGAGGCCAACTTTACGGTTGGATGAACGGGGTGCCTAACACTTTTCCCGATTTGTACCTTAGCTTCCGAACCCTCTTTCTCTGGTTAACGTTTTAAAGATCAGTAGCTAAATTTGTTTTTTTTAGTTTTTCTCAAAAACTAAGTGGCGACTCTATTTTCAACAAAAGAAAATTTTAAAATTTAGTTTTCAAGGTGTTAAAAGATTTTTCTAAACATTCTTTGAATTACTTATTTTAAAACATTTTTCAAAATGACCCTTAAATCCCAACGTCACACCCGGGCCAAACTCTGCAGGTGGATTTGATTATCCAGTGGTCAAATAAGTTAAATAGAAGTACTTAAAAAATTTTAAGATATCGATTAAATTAAATTATCAGTAATTAAATTTAATTGGCGAGTATTGAGAATCTTAACGTGGGGAGAAATGTTAGACATTTAATAATAGGAATTCAATACAAGATGGTCTTGAGATTATGGCTCAGAGTGCAATTATAATTTTTTAGTGGTGTAAACTGTACTTTAATATTTTATGAAAATTACAGAAATCGCTGCAAAATTTTCATAATTATAAATACTGCTATGAGATTTGCTTAATTGCAGAAATCGCTGATGGGTATCTGTATTCCACTGAAAGTCTTAATCATAATTACTCTATAGGTCCCTACTATAGCCTTATAAATATGTGGGTAGGCTGAACTATACTCATAACTTGTCTTTAAAATTAAAGTTGTCCAGGTTCTGCCGATACGAGTTCTCGATAGATTATAGCCCACACTATATTCGAGAATCGCGTAAGAGAATATGGTAGAAGGCCTAACAGGAGTTTCAACTCATAATCAAAATCATAGTTGAAGATTCGACAAAAAAAATGTATTCTTCTAAATTAACTGTAGTTGCACGGGTTTTAATTTTGATCGTTCGACATCAAAAATTTTATCTAGAGTTCGTTTTGGCGTTTACCTGTCCAGTTAATTTTTTACTAAAAGTTATTTACAAAATTAATGATCTTGATAGTTTTTCCTCTAACAATTTTACTGCTATTTTATGCTAAAAAAAACTTGCTCAAAACTAGTCTCGAAAACATCGAAAAAAACTATCAAAAAATGGCCCCGAACCGCCGCCAGTGTTGCCGCCACTGGGCTATTTTTTAAACCAGTTTTTTTTCGTGTTTTTGGGACATGTTTTAATATTGTTTTTATGCCTAAGAACTGTAGAAAAAGATGCTAAGAAATAAGTCAAAAAATCGTGAAAAAATCATTGCAATCTGTGGCCCGTAACTCTTGAAACCATCGTCGATGCCGCCGTCTGTTCTTCGTGTTCTTGGATATTCAACTTATTTTTAAATATTTTAAACTGATATTTAAAAATAAATAATATCTATTACATCAAAAACTTATATCCCGTAAGCTCACATTTGATTTAGAAAAAATTTAATCTATCACAATTAACACTCGTGATTAAAATTAATTAAATCATTATCCAAACTATTCAATCTGACAAAAAAAATATGATAATCATAAAATCGGGATTAGAACACCTATAAAATAAAGTTAGCACGGTTCTAAAACTATCTGGCCCTGTTAAATCGTAAACAAAAAATAAAACGGCTCTGATACCAATTGTTAGAGGCAAAACTGCCAAGGTCATTATTTTTATAAACGATTTTTGATAAAAATTAATTGGACGGGCAAACGCCAAAACAGACTCCAGATAAAACTTTTGATGTCGAACGATCAAAATAAAAACCCGTGCAACCATAATTAATTTAGAAGAATACATTTGTCCGATCGATTCTTCAATTACGATTTTGATTTCGAGTTAAAACTCCCGTCAAACCTTCTACTGTATTCCCTTATGCGATTCTCGAACGTAGTGTGGACTACGAACTTTCAAGAACTTGTATCGGCAGAACTTGGTCAGCTTTAGTCTTGAAGACAAGTTATATAATTTAGTTCAGCCAATCTACATATTTATAGGGTTACAACGAGGACCTGTGGAATAATTATGACAAAAACTTCTAGTGGAACACAAATACCCATCCAGCGATTTTCACAATTAAGCAAATATCTCAGCGGTATATGTAATTATGAAAATCTAGCAGTAATTTCTGTAATTTTCATAAAAAACTAAATTATACTTCACACCACTAAAAAACTGTAATTGCACTCTAAGCTATAATCTCAAAACCTCCTTGCATTAAGCTCCTGTTTTTAAATGCATAATCCATCTCACCATAATAAGATTTTTGATACCCATAAATTAAATTTAATTACTGATAATTTAATTTAATCGGCATCTTTAAATACCTTAAGCCCTTGCGCTTAATTTATTTGACCACCGGATAATCAAATCCACCTACAGGGTTTGGGCCGGTCAAAACTTATAAGTTTCCTTAAGGGGGTATCCTCAATCTCGATCATTCGAGACACGAATTCCATCAATAATTAATATTCATCATATTGCATACATTGCTCGTTAAAATTCTCATAAAATAAAAAATTAATTTTATTAAAATAAAATTAAATAATAAAAATATAATTTTCAGTATACAATCCTAACAAGTGGGTGGAGGAATCACCTTGTTGTTTATTAAATCTTGGATCTCTTGCCGAAGCCTCATTCAGTTGTTGGTTAAATGACCCTTACCCTGATGGAAGGCACAATACTGAGTTGAATTGTATCTGGGCGGCAAGGGATTTGGAGGCGGGATCGCCTCAAAAAGTTTTAGGAAATCTCTTTTAATCAGACGGCTTAAAAATGAAGACAAGGGTATAGTGAGTTGGGTGTAAGCTCTCTTTTGATTGTGGGGTGGCTTTTGGGTAGCTAGCTGGGTAGGTTGATTAGCTTGGTTTGGATTGGGGTTTAACAGGTTCACTTCATAGCTTCGATTCACAACATTGGTGGTATTATTTGGGTTATTAGCATACGGCTTCCGGACTGCTCTTTGGCTTGATTCTTCCTTCTCAATATCTTCTGTGAGACCCTGACCCGTTTTCTTTCTTCGGCGTTTTCGGATGCGCGTTGCATGTTTCCGTTTGAGCACGTTTTTCTGCTTTTGATGCATGATCGGGCCTAAATATGATGCGGGGTAGGTTCTCGGGGCCGTGGGCTGTTGTGGTGCGATTCTAGAAAATTTTTAAAAAAAAGATATTTTGGAGACCTATAAATATCTGGAGTTAGATATTTTCATAAAGATATTTTCTAAAACTTAACTCATAAGTTTTTCATTTTCTCTCTGCCTTCTCTCTAAGTTCTCGAGGGCCCGAGACTCGATTTTCAACGATTCAACAGGGGATCCTTGCTTTTGGAGTCGTGGGCTACGCAACTATCCGGTCAGAATTTGATTCTAGCAAAGCTCGGTTTTGCATGTGGTTCGAGATGTCGAGTTTTGAACTCACCGAGGTAGGATTCTAGACTTGTATGTGTTATAAGGGTGTTATGGGTAATCGGGTGTCTTTTTACTGGTCGAATTGTTGTAGATCTGATTTTCTGTAAAGTTAGATTTTTGGGTTAAAATCGGATTTTTTTGTCGATTTCGTGGATGGAATCAGGTATCGAGAGTTTCTTTTGAGGTCTTGGCGTTAGGCCTAAGCGTGAGGATGTTCACGGTCGTTGATTTGGAGTTTGGAGGCTTCGATTTGAGATTTGGAGGGTTGAACTCGTAGCTTAAAAACGGTTTCTGGGTGAGTTCGGTCGACTGAACTCATAGGTTCAATCGACTGGATCATGGTTTTGGGATTCGGTCAACTGAACTCATAGGGTCAGTCGACTGAACCGTGTGTTGGGATGTTTCTGGTTTTCCAGTCTGGTCTTCGGTCGACTGGGGGCTTGGCTCGGTCGACTAAAGTGCTGGGGTGTGTTTTGGTGGTTATGTGGTTGGGTTTTGATTTTTGATTGGCGTCCTATGGTATTCAATTGATTGATTTATGAGAATTAATCGATTCAAATACCTGTGGATTCCTTTTGGGGTCTGGTTGATGGCATTGTGGTTTCAGGGGTCGTGTGGTAGCCCCGGGTGTTAATGTGATGCCGTCCTTGGGTGTGACGTGCATGGTTGGTTTAGGGTATGTGGCGTGGTTGTGTGAGAGCTGGTTATGTCCGCGACGTGTGGGATCGTGGTTTGGTTTAAGGTGGGATTTTGGTGACAATCGTTTTCTGGGAGGTTCTGGTGTTGATCTCCGGATTAGGTGTTGGTTGTCCCTGTGTGTGGACAGGTCCTAGTTTGTGGACGGGTCCCGATTTGTGGATGGGTCGTTCAGTTATAGAATGACGGGTGTGTGGCATGTGATGTCTTGTCGGGTTATATAGTTATATGCATTTTATAACTGTTTATTCATGTATGGATTATATGGCATGATATTTTATGTATATCGTGGTTACATGCTGTAGAACTCAGAGTTTTATTAGGCATGGATGTGATGAATCTGTGGGACACATACATGTGGTGTATGTGGTATGTCATATGCATTTAAATCCTGATTAGGTTATGCATAGGAATGTTTGGTATTATCCACTAGTTTTCGGTGTTATCCCGTAATTTCCGTTTTATCCTGTAATATGCGGTGTTATCCCATGGTATGCGGTTTTATCCCGTGGCATGCGGTTTTATCCCGTGGTATAATCCGTAGTCGGCGGCTCCATCCCGTGGCTTACGGTAAAGTATACGGTTTTATCCCGTGATCTGGTTCACGGTTTTATCCCGTGGTGTGCGGTCTTATCCCGCGGTGTACGATTTTACCCCATGGTTGGTCTATGATTTTATCCCATAGTATACGGTTTTATCCCGAAAATGTATGTTTACGTATAGATCTTTATCTCGGTGTTAAGACTGTGGTTGCGGCGTGTGAGGGTCGGTTGCATGTATCATGGATTGCATGAATTGCATTATGGGACGGA
>JAULJZ010171457.1:0-24272 GCA_032270985.1 Heliamphora pulchella
ATGGCGGCACCTCGGGTCCCACATTGGAATGCCGTGGTTAGAATTCTACGCTATATTCACAGTAATCCCGGTAAGGGGTTGCATTTTAGTGATCACGGCCACTCTATGATGGAAGAGTATTCTGACGCTGACTGGGCGGGATGCTCCATTGATTGGCGGCCCACTTCTAGATTCTCTATATTTATCGGTGACAATCTTATCTCTTGGAAGAGCAAGAAGTAGGACGTGGTTTCGAGGTCAAGTGTAGAAGCTGAATACCGAGCTATGGCCTTGACCACATTTGAGATTTTGTGACTTTGTCAATTGCTTAGTGAGTTGGGAAATTCCTGTAATGGCCCAATGAAGTTTTGGTGTGATAATAAATCTGCAGTATATATTGCCACGAATATGGTGTTCCACGAGCGTACTAAACATATCGAGGTGGACTGTTATTTTATTCGGCATGGGTATCAGAATGGTGTGATCGTGTTCGGTGCAGTTTGTACTGGAGAGCAGTTGGCAGATATCTTTACTAAGTCTGTTCCAGGTCCTCGGGTTCGATACATATGTAACAAGCTGGGCGATATATATGCACCAGCTTGAGGGGGGCGTTAGCTTTATTATAATTATATTAGCTTTATTATTATTATCCAGTGTGGTTGGGCACACCATATCTTATTGTGTGGTCTCGTTATTCTATAAATAAACCGTTGCGTACCCTATTGAGGTTAATGCCTTCATTCAATCTAATCATGTCTGTTAACATTAACATGATATCAAAGCAAGAATTCTTGAGAAATTAAAAAAAAATAGAGAAAAGAAAACCTTAACCCTTGACGTCACGACCCAGCCACTTTTAACATCCACCGCCACCTTCATTCATCAAATCCGCCGCCGTCATTGTGAAGCCAGTCGCTCCGTCATTGCCGACCACATCCGCCACAGCCACGGGTGTTGTCCTCCCCATCGCAAACTATTGTTGCGACCCAGTCTTCAACCCTAGTCATGACCCTTCCTCAACCCAAATCGTCGAGCACCTTCGCCACTGTCATTGCCGACATCAGTCGTCGGCCTCGTCATCAACTGTACTGCCAGTCGCCCTTATTGCGAACCATCATCGACCAGTCCTCAAACATCGTCGACCCATCAACGACTTACCATCGCAAACTATGAAAGCCAATCACAGTCACCGTCGCTATCATCCACCACAATCATAGCTGCCGCCACTAAAGGTTGTTGCCGTCGTCTATTCAACATTGGTCTTTTAATATGAACAAACCAAAGGTCGCTACTATCCTCCATTCAAGAGTGGTCTTTTTTATATGAATAGTGGTCCATTCAACAGTGGTCTTTTTGATATGAACCCTAGTCATGAACAGATTTGATATGAACAATTCCTAGCCTTATGATTTAGGTTTCTTATTGTGGGTTGTGATATTTTGTTCCTTTGTGAAAGAATTTTGTTTTGTGTTTGGTTATTGAAGTTATGGATTCAAAATCATGTATTCCACGACTCGGTGCTCACAAGTTGAATGGGGTTAATATATTGCTTTGGTCTAAAGCCGTAAAAGTTGTCTTAACTGGTCATGGTAAACAAAACCACTTGACTAAGTCTGCTCCATCCAATGACAAGAGGAAGCTTGAATGGGAGCTAGATGATGCTCAAATTGTTACACAGTTATGGAATTCTATGGAGTCATATATTGCCGATATGTATACCTATCTTTACACTTGCAAGGAGATTTTGATGTACATTCAAATGTTATATTCCAATACTCATATGCGTATTATGATGTTTCAATTGATTTCTTTCAATTGCAACAAAATGATAAGTTTGTTACAGATTATTTTGCGGCACTTAAGAGGCTTCATGAAGAGTTAAATGTGGTTTTTTTCATAACAAATGATGTTCGCAAAATGCAACAACATTGAGAACAAATGGTTGTGATGAGATTTTTGGCAGGGTTGCGAGCTAAATTTGAGTCCATTCGCTCTCAGATTTTAGTAAGATAATTCTGATCGTTCAACTCTAGTTACATAACTCTGAGGTGATCAATCTCGTTGTTACAGTCTTGGTAAAGGAAGTGGTGGTTTTCGAGGTGGTTGCATTGGTAGTTCTCGTGGTGGTCGTAGTGGTCGAGGTAAGGTCCATCTCGTCAATGCTCTAATTGTCGTTTACTCAATCATACACGCGAGACATGTTAGGATCTTATTGGCCGACCTTTTTGGTTTGCCAATGCTGTGACATTCGACAGTGTTCACCCTTCTCTCTCCTCTTGTTGAGGAGAAGAATATCATTGTTTTCGAAGAAGAGTATTCTAAGTTCCTTCAGTATCAGGTGACTTTGCCGGTATCTCTTCCAGTTGCATCTTTAGCCCATAAGGTCATCGATTCAGGTGCCACTGGTAATATGTTAGGTATATCTCAAATTTTCTCATCTCAAGTCTTTTTCATCTTTACCTCATGTTACTTTGGAGAATGGTTCTACTAGTTCTATTGAAGGCATAAGAACCATTCAACCTGCGCCTTCCCTTTCTTTATTTTCTGTCTTATATACTCCTTGTTTTCCTTTTAATTTGATGTCTGTGAGTCAACTTACCAAAAATGTTAATTGTTCTATTTCTTTTTTTCCCTGATTCTGTCGTTATTCAGGATTTGGTTACGAGGAAGACGATTGGCCAAGGACGTGAGTCAGGTGGTCTCTATTATTTGAACAATAAGGCGCCATCTGAAGTTTCTCCACGTGCATGTCCTGCTATTGCTTATTCGCTTCAGATTCATTGTCGTCTTGGTCACTCATCATGGGACAATTAAAGTTTTTTGTTTCTAGTTTAAGTTCCATTTTAGTTTTAGATTATGAATCATGTCAATTGGGAAAGCATCATTATGTTCCTTTTGCTTCTCGGGTTAATAAACGATTGTCGAGTTCTTTTATGTTAGTCCATTCAGATGTTTGTGGTCCTTGTCGTGTCGCTTCCAAGTCGGGATTTTGGTATTTTGTTACTTTTGTGGATGATTGTTTCATGTTACTTGGCTTTATTTAATAAAAGATCATTCGGAATTATTTTTTATCTTTTGTTCTTTTTGTGCTGAAATTCAAACTCAAATTCAAGTTTTTTTGTTTGCATTTTGCGCAGTGATAATGCTAAAGAATATTTTTCTCATTCCTTTAGTAAGTTTATGAGCCAATCTGGCATCATTCATCAATCATCTTACTCTCACACTCTACAACAAAATGGAGTAACTGAGCGCAAGAATTGCCATCTGATCAAAGTTGCTCGGACCCTCTTAATTCAAATGAATGTCTCTAAATCTTTTTGGAGCGATGCTGTCCTTATTGCTTGTTACTTAATTAATTGTATGCCCTCATCAGTTCTTAATGGGCAAACTCCTCACTCTCTTCTTTTTTCACATGATCCTCTGTTTGTTTTACCCTTTTGCATCTTTGGCTGTGTTTGTTTTGTCCATCAACTTGCTCCAGTACTGACAAGTTTGATCCTCGGGCTTTAAATTGCATTTTCTTAGCCTACTCTCGTACTCAGAAAGGTTGTCGGTTTTATAACCCTTCTCTTCATAAGTTTTTTTATCTATCATGATGTGACCTTCTTTGAGTCTACTCTACATTATTCTGAGCGAGTCTCTATAGATGATCTTGTATGTGATCTTCCTCTTCCTATTTCCTTTAGTCCACCATTATCACCCGGTACAGCTATTGAACATTTAAGTCGTCCTGACCTGCAGGTTTACACTCGTCGCACTCATGTCGAGACTGCTCCACTTGTCTCTTATGCTTCATCAATGGTCTCCTCGTGACCAGGTCACCTTCCACCCCGTTCTCCACCATCTACTATTGATCTTCCAATTGTCGTTCAGAAAGTTAAGCGATCATGTACTTCACATCCTCTTTTTAATTTTGTTTCTTATGATCGTTTATCCCTTTTTTATCATTTGTTTGTTGCCACATTGTCAGCTATTCCTCTTCCTAAGTCTTATACAGATGCCCTTTCTCATTCTAGTTAGAAACATGCCATGGAAGAAGAAATACTTGTATTAAAGCAAATTGATACGTGGGATTTAGTGTCTTTTCCTTCGTGCAAATCAGTTGTAGGTTATTGGTTGTATGTTGTTAAAGTTCATTCTAATGGTGCTGTTGACAGATTAAAGGCTTATCTTGTGGCAAAGGGATATGCACAGGTGCATGACATTCATTACTCTGAAACATTCTCACCATTGGCAAAGATTTTTTCAATTTGTCTTTTCATATCACGTACAGCCACATTTGCATGGCCTTTGCATCAACTAGATGTGAAGAATGCATTCTTACACAGTGATTTTCAGAAAGAGGTCTATATGGAGCAACCTTCAGGCTTTGTTACTCAGGAGGAGTGAGGTTTAGCGTGTCGCTTGAAAAAGTCATTATATGGGCTCAAATAATCACCTTGAGCTTGCTTTGGAAGGTTTACTGATACTGTCACTAGTTTTGGTCTTCAAAGATGTGGCGTAGTAGATCATTCTGTTTTTTATAGAAATACTAGAGCGAGCAAAATATTATTAATTGTGTATATGAACGACACTGTGATCACAGGTGATAACTATAATGGTATTGAGGAATTGAAATCGTTTCTACAAGTCAAATTTCATACTAGTGATATGGGAAGGTTGAGATATTTTTTGGGTATTAAAGTGGCTAGATCACACCAAGGTATCTACTTGTCTCAAAGAAAATATATTCTTGATTTATTAAGTGAAATATGAATGTTAGGGTCAAAACCTATTGACACACCTATGGACCTCAACACAAAATTAGTTGCACACTTAGGCGAGTTGTTAGTAGATCCAGGGTAATATCGACGATTGGTTGAAAAGCTAAATTATTTGATTGTTACTAGACTAGATATTTCTTTTGTCAATTAGTTTTTAGATGCTTCACGTAATTGTTATTGGGATTCTATTATGCATATTCTATGATATCTCAAAAGTGCGCCAGGTCATGGTTTGCTATATCATAATATATCAGAATTATGGCCATTCTCAAATCGAGGGTTATACAGATGTAGATTGGACTGGATTTCTATCTGATAGGAGGTCAACTATAGGTTATTGCGTTTTTGTTGGAGGTAATTTGGTATCATGGAAAAGTAAGAAATAAACCGTTGTTGCTCAATCTAGTGCTGAGTCTTAATATAGAGCTGTGGCATATACTACTTTTAAGTTGATTTGGTTGAAACATATGCTTGAGGAACTTGGATTTCAACATTTTTTTCCTATGAATTTGTTATGTGATAACTGCTAAGAGTGATTTTTTTTAATTTTTACTTTATTTTTCTAATGGTATTCTTGTATTTATCTTTGACCTAATAATATATAATGATGTGTGGGTAAGGGAGGATAATTACCTCTCTGAACTCTTTCTTCTCATCTCTTTTTTTCTTTCCTATCTCTTCTTCTTCCTTCTTCAAACACTAAATCAATATTCTACTATTCAACTTGGTATTAGAGCCTCCGATCTAACCCTAGAAGCATTGTAAAGCTTCTGCCCTTGCCACACAGAGAAAACGACGTACTGACGTCATATTCCGTATGATGATGTCAGCACTTGTACAATGACGGCAAACGTTGCTCCTCTAGTTCCAATCGCCTTGATCTACTGATCATTGTGATGTTTTTTATTTTATTTTTTGAAGAAGATTGGCTTGTTCCAAGATTTTCGAAGTTTTCGCAATTTTCGGAACCCTAGGTCTTCGATCTATTCTTTGCGATTTCGATCGTGGTTCTTGGTGGTCGAGATCCAACCTCTAGGTGCCGAATCTCTCTCCTCATGTCAAATCTATGCATGTTTAGTGCTTATGGAAGAGTTTTAATCGATTTTTGGATGTTTTGAAGCTCAGCGCCGACTATTCTCGACTTCGCAGTCTGCGATCTTCGTCGTTTCTTGCTGTTCGTGGTTTCTGATTGTCGGAATCCACTCTATAGGTGCCGAAACTCATGATTCTTGCCAGCTCTAGGTTCATTTGGTGATTATAAAGGGTTTCTAGGTGTTCTTTTTTTTTGCTGTTTGAAGGTTAGCGCCCCGCTTGTTTTGCTTCCATACTGCATTTTTTTCTTGTTTGATTCATCTTCTCTTGGAGATAAGATCGAACTCCTCGGTTGCTTCGGTTCTTTTTCTCTTGGCGTTTGCAATTGCTTGATAGATTATTATTGTGCTTTTGGTTGATTTCTAGTTGTTCGACTCTCACCAGTTGATTTCTAAGTTGATTACACTTGTTTCTTGAGTTGCTATGGCTGAGACAAAAATTAGTTATCTTAAAGATGACGACCTGCTGCGATGTGTCACTTCTAAACGCCTTAATGGTGTTAACTATTTAGCCCGGGCACATATTTTTATGATTTTTCTTAAAGGTAAACATAGGTTGAAGTACATCACTGATCCTCCTCCACCCAAAGGGATCTTACTCTTTCTAGTTGGGAAACGATTGATTTTATTGTTATGGGTTGGCTGTGTCATAGTTTGGAGCCTCATATTGCTACTACAGTATAGTTCTGTGATACTTCTAAGCAAATCTGAGACACTCTTGCAGATTTTTTCTTGAACTAAAGCAATATATCCCGTGTTTATGAGCTATATGGGCAAACTTTTGCAACCAAACAGGCTGGGAAACCTTTGTCTGAATATTACAGTAAGCTCAAGAATCTTTGGGATCAGTTATTATAATATCGTCTTTTCACTACTGATTTATAGCAATAGAAGCGCCAATGGAAGGATTTCATAATTGCCTCCTTACTTTCTGGTTTAGATTCTGATCGCCGTGGGTTTAAAGACCAACTTCTAGCTTGTGAGACTTTGCCTACTGCATCTAATGCATATATTCGGTTGTTACGTTCCTCATTGGGCCAATCTACTAGTATACCTAGTCCTTCTGCATCTGAATTTTCTGCCTTAGTTTCTACCTGTTGGAGGCAAACTGTTAAGATTATTTTTTTTGTAAACGATTTTTCGATAAAAATAACTAGACGGGCAATCGCTGAAACGAGCTCTAGATAAAATTTTTTGATGTCGAACAATCAAAATAAAACACGTGCCACCGCAGTTAATTTAAATGAATTCCTTTTTGGTCGATTCTCCAACTACGAACTTTTGATTCCGAGTTGAAGCTCCGACTAGACCTTCTACTTTATTTCCTTACGCGATTCCTGCACGTAGTGTGGGTTACGATCCTTCGAGAACTTGTACCAGCAGAACCTGGTTAACCTTAGTCTTGAAGACGAGTTTTGAATTTGGTTCAGCCTACCCACATATTTATAAGGCTACAGCAGACACTTGTGGAGTAATTATGATAAAAATTTATAGTGTAACCCAGATATATATCCAGTGGTTTTTGCAATTATGCAAACCTCTCAGCGGTATCTGTAATTATGAAAACCTTGCGGCAATTTTTGTAATTTTCATAAAATACTAAATTACAGTTTACACTACTAAAGAACTGTAACTAAACTCTGAGCCATAATCTCAAGATTATCTTGCATTGAGCTCCTGTTATTAAATGTTTAACTCATCTCCTCACGTTAAGATTTTCGATACCCGCTAATTAAATTTAATTATTGACAATTTAATTTAATCGGCATCTTAAAATTCCTTAAGCCCTTCTGCTTAATTTATTTGACCGCCGGATAATCAAATCCACCTGCAAGGTTTGACTCGGTCAAAACTTATAAGCTTCCTTAAGGGGGTATCGTCAATCCCGAGCAATCAAGACGTGGATTTTGTCAATAATTAATATTTACCATATAATTAATACCACTATCCAATTTACCGGAAATATAGACCCATATAAGATCGCATCCTCTAATAAATAAAAACAACGAATATTAAATATACGTAAATCAATAATTATTTCAGGATTAAAAGTATAAGTACTCTCATAATAATACACACAAAGTGTACTAGCACAGAGAGTCGGAACAATAGACGACGCTATTATTTGTTCCCCGTAACCAAGACATACATACTAAAACTCTGTGTTACAGTCGTACCGATAGTATGTCCATTTCCGTGTAAATTATGAAAAAATACTTATATTCTGCAAAAACCTATAATCTGGTCTTCTGTGTGCAAGTTATACTATACCTACCAGATTAAATACTACACAGAATAAATGACATTCATGCATAACATTTTAAAAAATAATATTACATACATTGCTCATTAAGATTTTCATAAAATGAAAAATTAATTTTATTAAAAAATAAAATTAAATACTAAAACTAAATAAATCCATGGTTTTCAGTATATAATTCTAACAATCTCCCACTTATACTCAAAATCATGCTGCTATACATCTGACTCACATGCCCTTTACATGACTATCAAAAGTCTTAATCGATAAGCTCTATGTAAAAGGATCTGCAAGATTGTCTCCTGATGCAATCTTGGTCACATCAATATTACCTCTCTGTACAATTTCTCGTATCAAGTTATACTTACGCTCAATGTGCTTTCCTTTCTTATGGACTCTTGGTTACTTCAAATTTGCAATCGCTCCGCTATTATCACAATAAAGCGTAATAGCCGATTGAACTGAAGGGATTACATCTAGATCCAATAGGAAGTTTCTAAGCCAAATGGTCTCCTTAGCTGCTTTAGAAGCTTCTACGTACTCGGCCTCCATGGTGGAATCAACAATGCAGGACTGCTTGATACTCCTCCAAGTAATAACTCTACCTCCTAACGTAAACACATATCCTGAGGTAGATTTACGGGAATCTTTGTCTGACTGAAAATATGAGTCGTGTACCCTAAAGGTGCTAGACTGTCTACATGGTAAACTAACATATAATCATTGGTCCTTTTTAGGTACTTGATTATATTTTTTATCGCAGTCTAATGCTTTTGCCTTGAGTTAGATTAATATCTGCTAATCATATCAACAGCAAAGCAGATGTTGGGTTTAGTACAAAGTATAGCATACATTAGGTTTCCTACTGCCAAAGCATAAGGAATCGCCTTCATCTTCTCTATCTCATCAGCTGTCTTAGGACATTGATCTTTGGATAGAGTGATTCTATACCTGAATGGGAGAAACCCTTTCTTGGAAATTCTGCATGCTAAAACGAGTAATGATATCATCGATATACTTTGCTTGTGATAAGCCCAGCATTCTTTGTTTTCGATCTCGCACAAATTTGATCCCTATGATGCAACTGGCTTCTCCCAAGTCTTTTATATTGAACTGTCCAGATAATCATACTTTTACTGTAGATAATGCCCCCACATCGTTTCCGATGAACAAGATATCTACATAAAGTTCTAGAAAAATCACCACGCTTCCTTCATGCTTCTTATACACATAGGACTCATTTGGACTCTGATCAAAACCATAAGAATTTATGGCTTGATCAAACTGAGTATTCTAAGATCTTGATGCCTGCTTAAGTCCATAAATAGATCTCTTAAGCTTGCACAACATGTGCTCCTAACCCTTTGCTATGAAACCATCTGGTTGTACTATATAGATACACTCGTCAAGACTTTTGTTAAGAAAAGCTGTCTTGACATCCATTTGCCAGATTTTGTAATCGAAATGAGCAGCAATGGATAAGAGAATTCAGACAGACTTAAGTATGACTACCGGCGAAAATGTTTCCTCATAATCGATCCTTTTTTTCTGAGTGAACCCTTTTGCACCAAGCCTAGCTTTGAAGGTTTCAACCTTCCCATATGCTCCTATTTTCCTCTTGTAGATCCACTTGCATCCGATGGGTTTTATCCCTTTGGGTGGTTATACAAGTTTTCAGACCTGATTAGAATACATAGATTCCATCTCTGAATTCATAACTTTTTGCCAAAGGTTTGCATCTTTGTCCTGAAGTGCTTTATTATAGTTACATGGTTCAGTATCCAGTTCTGGCAAGATCTTGTCAAAAGACTCTTCCAAGAACATATACCGATCAGGTTGATGAACAACCCTCCCACTATGACGAGGTACTATCTGTGTCTGTGTACTAGCAGTAACACGCTATGCAGAATCTGAACCTTGTGCACTAGCACTCTATTCATGATTTGCATCTATCCCGATAATCCTCCCATTACGACGAGGCAATGGGATATCAGTGTCTTATGGTTTCTTTTCCGTTCTACTGGTATTTTCTCTCATTTTTTTCAGAACAATTTTACCATTGAGTCTGTGGTCCATAATATAATTCTCTTTCAAGAATTGGGCATTGGTGCTAGCAATGACCTTCTGATCCTTAGTATTATAAAATAGACCATCATTCGTTCCCTTGGGATACTCTACAAAGAAACAAACTTCTGTTCTCGATTCCAACTTACCCGCGTTTCCTTTCTGTACACGTGCTGGACATCTCCAAATCCGAATATGTTTCAGACTAGGCTTACGCCTAGTCCACAATTCTGTGGGAGTGGAAGGTACGAACTTAGAAGGTACCAAGTTCAGAATGTAAGCCGCTGTCTCTAATACGAGTCTCAAAAACGAATCGGATAAACTTGAATAACTCATCATGAATCTCACCATCTCTATAAGAGTTCTATTCATTTTTTCTGTTACACTATTCTGCTGTGGAGTGCCCGGTACAGTCAACTGGGATATTATCCCTTCCGATGATAAGTAGTCCCTAAACTCTCCAAAGAGGTAATACCCACCACGGCCGGATTGTAGTGATTTAATACTATTATCCAGGCGCTTCTTTGCCTTAGCCTTGAATTCTTTGAATTTCTCAAAGCATTCAGACTTATGGTGCATCAGGTAAATGTATCTATAGCTTGAGTAGTCATCAATGAAACTGACGAAGTACTTAAAGTCACCTCTAGCGCGGATTGTCATAGGACCACACACGTCAGAATGAATCAGTTACAACGGTTCTTTAGCTCTATAGCCTTTAGTCGAAAAGGGCCTCTTGGGCATCTTACCCTCTAAGTAGGATTCACAGACTAGAAGTGCCTCAACGTTTGGTTCATTAATTAAAGAAATTTTCTCATTTATGGTAAATTATATGTGTTATTCAATTCAATTAATTGGAGTGTAGGAGAGATAGGAGATATGACATATAGATCATCGACCAATGTACCAGAACAAATAAAATGTTTATTTTTCTTAATATTCACAGAGTCATTAAAATGAACAATATATTTGTCCTTTATTAAATTAGAAATCGAAATTAAATTTCTTTTAATCGAAGGTACATAAAGACAATCTTTTAAAAGTAAAATCCTTTCTCTACTAAAATTGAGATTGACATCTCCTACCACAATTGCTGCTATCGTTGTATTATTACCCATATGTAGATATATTTTCCCATCACTGAGCTGCCTCGTTTTCTGGAACCTATGCAAAGAATTCAAACATGATTAGTGGCTCCCGTATCTACACACCAAGTTCCGGTAAATAACTTCGCTAAATATGTTTCAACCATTAGTGAACAGAAATTACTTGGTTTGTTCTGCTTTCTGAGAAAAATCGGACACTGCTTTTTCTAATACCCAAATTAGTTACAGTGATAGCACTTGCCTCTCAGCTTCTTCACACCATTTTTTGGTCCCTTCATTGCTTTTGGACGTGCCTCCCTGTGTCTGAACTTTTTTCTTCTTCTTGCCTTTCGGCTTAGAACTTTTTTTCAGCCACATACACAGAACCTAACTTCCTAAGAACACCCTCGGCTGCTTGAAGTTCTTTAAGAAGTTCTACCAATGAAAAGCTGAGCTTATTCATGGTATAGTTCAGGTAGAACTGCTTAAAGCTATCAGGCAGTGACTGGAGTATGATATCGACCTGGGTTTTCCCGTCAATTTCAACTCCTAGGATCTCCAGTTCATTCAGAAGACTGATCATCTTTAGATCATGATCCCCAACTGGGGTACCTTCAGTCATATTTGTATTTCATAAGAGATTTCATGGCTACCTGTCTAGCAGCACGAATTTGATCCCCAAACATTTCTTTGAGATTCATAATTATGTCATAGGCACTGAGTGTAAACTGATGCTGGTGCTGTAAAACTTTTGACATGAAAGCCAAAATGTAACAGCAAGCCATTTGATCAGCTTTCTGCCACTTCTGATGGGTCTGGGTTTCCTGTTCGGTCACCTTCTCATCAGGTACTGGTGGACAAATCTCAGTTAATACAACTTATAGTCCTCGGCAGTTAAAAAAATGTCCAAATCCTTTTCCAGTCAACATAGTTTGGTCCTGTAAGTTTGTTTTCTTTGAGTATTGAAGCGAGTGGATTGAAAAATCATTTTAACCTTGAGAATCACATAATTAAAAATAACTGTTAATTATGACGAGCAAAACCTTGAATTTATTTTAATTTGGTTTCCTCTACCATTTTTAAAAAAATTCGCCAGCAGTCTGGTATCCTGTGAATAGCATGCCTCGATGGAAAGACATCTACTATCCATTGTTTGTCCAGACAGACCAATTCTTTTTAATTTTACTATTTAGGCAACTGACCCTGCCAAGTAAAATTAAATAGCTGACATAGTTTCGGTCCAGTAAATAATAGCAGTGACTCAAATGGAGAAGATACTAATTATTTACAATCAAGTGTTAACCACCATCTAATCCCAAATCAATCGTTTCGCAATGAACCCTTCAGATGGAGAAGTGATCTACACTAACAATTATCCAGAATTATTCCTAAAGGAGATTTGTACTGACGGTACCGCAATTAATCTATCCGATGGGGAGGAAGGCTTTACTGCTAACACGCAGGATTTAATTATATTGCCTACAAACTGGTGATGAAAACCACGGGATTTATTTGTGAATAAATTTTCTCTCCTACTTAGATTTTTAAAATATTTTTGAGGGTTACAAAAATCCGTTTAATTAAAATAAATTTATTAATTTCGAAAACCACACGATCTGAAAGAGTCAAAAAACTTTTTTTCGTGTATACAATTCTAAATATTTCGGTTTGCCAAACCATCTTTTCGTATTTTAATGCGTAACAAAAAAAATTCGATGAATGCACAGTTTTTCCTTTAGTTTTTCAGTTAAGGTAGTGATTAAAAGCATTCAATTATTTTATTTTATGTTTCACATTTTTTGAAAAATAATAATTTATTTATATTAAATATTTTTTTATTTAATTAATTCAAAATTCAGAATAAATTTTTACGTTTTTTCATGTTATCCAATTTAATAAAAAATCATCTTAAACGTGTTATTTATAAAAAATAAAATATCTAAAGTTTTTTCATTTAATTAAAAAAAAATTATTTTATTTTTTTTACAAAATATTTAATTAAAATCAAAATTTTTGAATTAATTAAATTAATAGAAATATATAAAATAGATATACATTATCCACACAGTTCAAAAGAATATAAATGCAAGATATGTATAAATTCCGATTTTATGATCGAATAAAAACTCTGATGAGTTTCAGTCTCCTGTTCAATGATTAGCTGTAAAAGTTTCAATCATTTGAAACAGCTGCTTATCGGTATCCGGATTGCATTAGGTTTCTCTGATTTGTAGTGATATACAAATATATCACATCACAATCAAAACATATAAGAAAAGTCTATCAAAACAGCCCCGGACTAGCCACCACCATCGCCGGCCATCTTGGCGTCGCCTATGCCGCCAGCTTCAGGCAGCCTTTGCCGCCACTCTCGAGTTTCGTTTTCAACGCCGTTTTTTTTAAAATAGCTCTCGAAAAATACTATTTTTTTGTCAAAAAATTAGAACAAAAATAGCCTGAAAAATAACCATCGAAAAGCCTCGAAGAGGCTGCCGCCGACCCTTCTGCGCCGCCGCTTGCTTCAGCTGCCCGTTTGGGTTTTTCCCGTGGTGGTTTTGGCTCCCGTTTTTTCTAAAAAATAGCACTGATATTCAGCAACATGTTACTTCAAATAACGCCTCGAAAACAGTGCCGAAAAAGCTCCGAAAACAGCCATGAATAACCTGCGCCACCGCCACCCATGGCCGCTGCCGTTGCCGCTTTTTTTGCCACTGTTTTGACCCAATTTTTTTCATGATTCTGGACAGTATTTTAAGGTATTTTTTACTGCTTTTGAACTTATTTTGCTGCTATTTTTAATGTATAAAACCTGCAAAAACTTACTGGAAAAAACTGTTTTAAAACCGTTAAAAAAATCACCGTGATCCGTGGCCCGTAAATCCCGAAACCACTGTCGGTGCCGCCTATTCTTCGTGTTCTTGGATATTCAACATGTTCTTAAATATTCTAAACTAATATTTAAAAACAAATAATAGCTTTTACATGAAAATCAATGCCCTGTAGGCTCACATTCGATTGAAAAAACTTAAACTATCACGATCAACCCCCGTGTTTAAAAAAAATTAATTAAATCATCATCCAAACCATTCAATCAAATATGCATATAAAGATGATCATAAAACTGGGATTAGAACGCCTGCAAAACAAAGTTAGCATAGTTCTAAATCTACCCGATCCCTCGATAAACCGTAAATAAAAAACAAAACCGCTTTGATACCAATTGTTGGAGGCAAACTGCCTAGATCATTGTTTTTGTGAACGATTTTTCGATAAAAATAACTGGACGGGTAATTGTCGAAACGGGCTCCAGATAAAATTTTTTAATATCGAACGATCAAAATAAAACCCGTGCCACCATAGTTAATTTAGATGAATACCTTTGTGATCGATTCCCCAGTTACGAACTTTTGATTCCGAGTTAAAGTTCCGATTAGACATTTTACTGTATTCCCTTATGCGATTCCCTAACGTAGTGTGGGTTACGATCCTTCGAGAACTTGTACCGGCAGAACCTGGTCAACCTTAGTCTTGAAGACGAATTATGAATTTGGTTTAGTCTACCCGCATATTTATAGAGCTACAGCAGGGACTTGTGGAGTAATTATGACAAAGATTTCTAGTGTAATCCAGATATTTATCCAACGGTTTTTGCAATTATGCAAACATCTCTGCGGTATCTGTAATTATAAAAATTCTGCAACGGTTTCTGCAATTTTTATAAAACACTAAATTACAGTTCACACCACTAAAGAACTGTAACTGCACTCTAAGCCATAATCTCAAGACCATCTTGTACTGAACTCTTGTTATTAAATACTTAATTCATCATCTCCTCACATTAAGATTTTCGATACCCGCCAATTAAATTTAATTACTGACAATTTAATTTAATCGGCATTTTAAAATTCTTTAAGCCCTTCCGTTTTTATTTGATTGCCGAATAATCAAATCCACCTGCAGAGTTTGGTCCGATCAAAACTTATAAGCTTCTTTAAAGGGGTATCGTCAATCCCGAGCAATCAAGACGTGGATTTTGTCAATAATTAATATTTACCATATAATTAATACCGCTATCCAATTTACCGGAAATATAGACCCATATAAGATCGCATCCTTTAATGAATAAAAACAACGAATATTAAATATACTTAAATCAATAATTATTTCAGGATTAAGAGTATAAGTACTCTCATAATAATCTTGGGGTGTGAATTAATTTATATAATCAGTATAAAATTAATTACCCCAATATATCCCGTTTAATACACACAAAGTGTACTAGCACAGAGAGTCGGAACAATAAACGACGCTATTATTTGTTCCCCGTAACCAAGACATAAAACTCTGTGTTACAGTCGTACCGATAGTATGTTCATTTCCGTGTAAATTATGAACAAATACTTATATTCTGCAAAAACCTATAATTTGGTCTTCTGTGTGCAAGTTATACTATACCCACCAGATTAAATACTACACAGAATAAATGACATTCATGCATAACATTTAAAAAAATAATATTACATACATTGCTCATTAAGATTTTCATAAAATAAAAAATTAATTTTATTTGAAAAATAAAATTAAATACTAAAACCAATTAAATCCATGGTTTTCAGTATACAACCCTAATACTACCAACGGCGGTCGTGGTTCTTTTCGTGGTAATGGCCGTGGTAATCATGGTGGACGTAATTTTCGTGGCAGTTCTCAAGGTGGTGGTCGCAGTAGTGGTCGTGGTGATTGGAAATGTGATCACTGTGGTTTAGCTGATGGCTCGTCTCGTTCAGTTAATAAGCAGGGTGTTCTTCATCCCACCTCATCTTTGTCTTTATCTTCGGGTCTTTCTTGTTCTAGATTTCCCTTTTAATTTGCTATATGTTAGTCAATTGGCTAAAACCTTGAATTGTTTTATAGCCTTTCCTCTTTCTTCTTATGTGTTTTAGGACCTCCAAACTCAGAAGATGATTGGTTCGGGATATGAGAAGGATGGCCTATACTACTTGGATACTGTACCACCGTCTCGTTCCCTTGCGTCTGCATTGAATGATTATGTTTCTCCAGTTCAGTGGTATCTTCGCCTTGGTCATCCCTCATTGGATAAATTGAAGTTAGCTATTCCGTTTTTGCTTTTCGTGTTTTTAGTTTAGAATGTGACGCTTGTCAGTTTGGAAAGCATCGCCGTAGTTCGTTTCCTCGTAATAGTCATAGTCGTGCCCTTTTAATTTGCTATATGTTCGTTTCACCGTAGTTCGTTTCCTCGCCTTATGACCAAAGGCTGCACTCAAACCTATGAGGTTGATTATTTGGAGACATTTTCACCGGTGGCTCGCCTTAATTCTATTCGCATTCTCCTCTCTGTTGTTGTTAGTCGTTCTTAGCCTTTATATTAACTTGTTATTAAGAACGCGCTTTTTCATGGTGATCTACAGGAAGAAGTCTGTATAGCTCAATCGCCTGGCTATATTGTGCCTGACAGTGAGAATTTTGTTTGTCGTTTACGCAAGGCTCTATATGATATGAAACAATCTTCTCATGCCTGGTTTTATCGCTTCAATTATGTTGTCCTTGAGTATAGTTTTCGGCGTTCCTCATCCGATTACTCAGTTTTTGTTTATCATATTCGGCTTGTATTATTGTGTTGATTGTTTATGTTGACGACATTATTATTTTCGGGGATGGCTTGACTGGTGTTGATGCTTTGAAACGGTATTTGGCTAAAAAATTTCATAGTAAGGACTTGGGCTTACTTCGTTATTTTCTTAGGTTTGAGATTGCTCGTTCTTCTCACGGCATCTATTTATCCCAACGCAAGTATGTCCTTGACCCTCTCTCTGAGTCTGGTTTTTTTGGTGCTCGTTCGATTGATACTCCTATGGATTCCACCGTCAAGCTTGATGCTGAGTCTAATGCTCTCTTTTCTGATATTGGTCGCTATCGTCACTTTGTTGGTAAACTCGTTTATATTACGGTTTCTCGCCCCGACATTACATATATTGTTGGGATGGTTAGTCAATATATGCATTCCCTTCGGCAGCCTCATTATGATGCTGTTTGTCATATCTTGCAGTATTTGAAAAGTGCTCCTAGTTGCGGCTCATTATATCGGCCCGCAGCAACTTTGTTTATTGATGGCTTTAGTGATGTTGATTGGGTTGGTTAGTCGTTTTGATCGGCGGTCAATATCTGGAAACTGTACTTTTGTTGGTGGAAATGTTGTCATTTGACGGAGTAAAAAGCAGTATGTGGTAGCTCGCTCGAGTGCTGAAGCTAAGCATCGTATTATGGCCCATACTGCCTTAGAGATGTGGGTCCACTCTCTTCTGTTTAATTTTGTATTTTCTCCTCCTGCCCCAATGCAAATATTTTGTGATAGCCACGCCGCGATTTTTATTGCAAATAATCTAGTCTTTCATGAACGGATCAAACATATTGAGGTTGATTATCACTTCACCCAGGACTTGTTGCTATAAAAATGGATTATCACTCCCTATATTTGTTTGGGAGATCAAAATCGGCGATATCTTCATAAAATCTTTATCTCGTTTGTCTTTTTTTCACTTGTCTTTGAAGTTGGGCATATTTAATCCATATGCTCTATGTTGAGGGGAAAGGTTGGAGTTTTTTTTTCTGTATTAAGGGTATTTTTGTCATTGAGTCATATATTTATTTAATATAAATAGATGTTAGGGAGAGGGGATTGATTATGTTCTTAATACCCTATTTTCCTCTTCTCATTTTCTCTCTTCTGTTTCTCCAAAAACTCTAAAGTTACTTTCTTTACACTTATATTGTATTAGTAGACAAAGTTTAGATTAAGTGAAACTCATATAATTTAACAAGTAGTTTGGGGTCATTATTGTTGCTATATGTTTCCAGAGAGTTTCACATTTAGCAACTTTCACCCGGAACTGCATAGTTCTGAATACTGTACCGGATAGTGTACGTGTTTTGTCATTGGTATGGTATGTACCGGTACTGGTGAAATACCGTACACCATTTCAGATTTATCATTGTAAAATATTTTTTATATATTTTTAAAAAATATTGTTCAATAATAATTAATTTAGCATAACATAATTATTTATTTAATAATAGTTTAATTAATTAGTCTAAATTTAATTTTAATCTTATTATTTATAGTGAGATAGCTAATTTAAAAGTAATAAAATTTAACATGGAATCTTTTTAATAATAATTTAACATTGATTAGTTTTAGAACTCTCCATTTATGATGTATTTGATGCTTGAATTGGAGTATAAAAAAAAATTAGAAACAAAAAAGAAGTAAAATTTATTTATTTTTTAAAAATAATTATTGACCGGTACGTATATGATATTTCCCGGTATAGGCTAGTACAGACTGGTATTGGCCGGTATGTTTAGTATAGTACGGTATAGACCGGAATTTTGATCGGTATGAAACTAAATAATTAGTGTGCCAGTTTTGTTCTAAACTGGTACGTACCGATAGGTACCAGCCAGTACGGTACGGTATTGACCACTATGCCTGCAAGTGATCTGTAGATATTAAAAGAAAACAATCTCCTGTGTTTGGAAAATAAATTATGGCATATGTGGATTTTCCCCTGTTCTTAGTCAGTGGTAAGTGGGTAAGTGGGTAAGTGCATATGTTGCAGTATCTATTGTAACTTCATGTTTTGTTTTATTTGCAGTTCTTGGGCATGAGTTCTTTGCAAGTTGCGCTTCCTGGTGGTCAGTTACCAAATTCCTTCCTTGATGGTGTATCTCAGCCGTGGTTCCCTCAAAATCCAGTCACGTCTTATATACCAGCTGCACAGCAAGGTAAGCAATATGTTAACCCTATGAACATTATTCACTGGTTAAACACTCTTTTTATCTAGTTTGACTCCAGTATGATATCGTAGGTGCCTTAGGATTCATGGGAGGACAAGCGCCAAGCACTCAATTGCCGTAAGTTGTTTTCTTGCACTCATTGTTCTGTAGATAGTCTAATAAAATATATGTTGATCAGATGCAGCTGATGATTTCATGTAATTTATCTTTTTTAAATTTTGGTCTTTTTTGGCTTTTTTTTCTTCTGGCCAACTTTGAGGATTTTGGTTATTTTATGGGTAGCATGCTTATTACATTGGTCATTTGGTCCTAAATTTCTTTGGCTGGGTTTCTGGTTGCTATATTCACAAATCTACAGCTCTGTTTGACATCATACAGAGAGTACTGACATTTTTTGTGACCAGTTTTTTTTATTATTAAAGTAATTTCATTAAAAGAAAGAAATGGGATAAACTAAGATGAAAAGAAGAGAAGGTTAGGCCATAATAACCTCCATGAAACAGAAAATGGGCTTGTACATGCCAAACAAAAAGGCCTATACAAACCAAAGTAGAAGTGTGTCAATTTTTTACGGGACTAAAGAATCTGCAAAATCAATAAGGTTATTCGAGCTAGGCCTACCTCTCCCCGAAAACCAACTATACAAAATGGCTTAAAAGGCGCCCTTCAACCTCTAAACGGGTATCTCTACACAGGAAGTCCTATTGTTGCTCTTTCTCCAGACAAGTCACATCGGGCAACACGGCGCAAGGAGCCAAGCCTTCTGTCCACACTTCTGCACTCTACTCCCCCACAATCCAAACATCACAGTTGCCACCACGTCCTCAAAAATCCAACCGACACCAAAAATCAACACCACCAACCCCCACATGACCTGTGCTACGTCAAAATAAACGATCAAATGAAAAATCGAGTCCTTGTCGTATTTACACCTACATCTCCAATTAATAATATGTTGTCTGTTAATAAAGTTGTCAATAGTGTTACGCCAAACTTCATTTTTTTATATTTTTAAATTTTCTTGGGATATTGTTTACTTTAAAATTTTAATTTATTACATGTTTTATTATTATCTTTAATACGTGATAAAAGTTTGATTTATTCTTCCTTGTTGGTTACTTCAACATTCCATCAAAATGTTATGATTATTTGTCATGTATTGAATGCATCATTGCAACAACAAAATGAATTTACTCCTACTTTTGGTTTTATCTTTATAAATAATACAATACTAAAAATTATAAAAATGACATCTTTTACACGTATCTTTTGTTTTTTTTTTTTTAATTTTGCGATATCGCTGTATTCTTATTCGTATCTGTGCTTCCTAGATAGTGAGAAACTTTCCATGAACCGTGTTTCATTCAACGAATACCACCTTTAATAGAGCATCCGCCTTGCACATCTTTCCTTGAAAAAGATGTGGTTGACGGTGGGTCTATAGGTCGGTGGTGGGGGCAGCTTGTCAGAGAGGAGGGAGTTGGTGATTGTGGGTACATAGAGTGAGAGAAAGATGGGAGGGGACACAGAGAGAGGAATGAATGGACCATTGTGAAGGGAAGGGACAAGGGCGCTCGAAAGGGTCGCGGCGGCGGAGGAAGATCGCGCTGGTGTTTTGACTGGAGATGCCGACTGTGGCCAATTGGAGACGCCAACTGTGGCTACTGGAGACGTCGACGGCCCAAGGGGAGGGCGGCGCCGGTTATGGCAGCGACGGCACGAGGGGGTACCGCTGTCGATGGTCGCGACAGGAGATGCCGACTATGGCGCTGACGGCGCGAGGGGAGGGCAGCACTAGCTATGGCGTCGACGGCACGAGGGGGGCACTGCCATCGATGGTTGCCGTCGGCGAAGTGGTGGCGGGGGCTGGTGACACGGTTCGAAGATGGTAGTGACTGGTGGCGCTGGTGGCAGCGTGAGATGTTGACGGTCGTCAACAAGCCAATGCAAGAAGAATAGCGATAGGAGCTTCTTTGGTTGCAGAAATGAATCAAAGAAGGAGAAGGGGATGTGGAATCCCGAGCTTAAGCTTTGATACTAATTGATGCAGCACGCGGTGGGAATGAGAATGGTAGCGCACAAGGGTCAAAACCCTAGCTCATTGCTTTCGCCTAAAAATTCAACCTTTTATTAATTCAATTTTGCTTAATATATCATTTGAGCCTCTTAATTATAGGCTTAGAACCCCAATCTAAAAAGAAAATTAAGATTCTAAAGAATTAAAATAAAAATCTCAATAATATAATCTAGATTCCTAATAAAAAGGAAATAAACTAAAATCTTATTTAAAAGATATCTAGAATCTTAAACTAAATAAAATCCTAACGACAGAAAATGACTTAAATAAATTAGATAACTACCAACGATAATTATTAGACCAAAATGGCTTATTGGCTTGCGTCAGGCCATTGGGCTAAGCTCGAGGCTTTCAAATAGAATAACGGCTCTCAAGCCAATGAACGGCTACCCCATCAAGAAGTTTTCTCCTCGTACGGCTTGGGAAAAAATGACTCGGAGTTCTATTTATGTATAGAATTTCAATGACAAATGACTCTATAGAATGATCAAATCAATTAGATTATGATTTAAATGTTTTTTTTTCTTCTTGAAAAAAAATCATTCGTCCATTCTATATCAAAAAGCATATTCATATAAATTCTTGGAAAAGGAAAGGATATTGGGCAGCCTTAAAAGCTTTTTCATTAGGGAAATCTCTTTCGACTAGAAATTTTAAAAAGTTTTTTGGTGCGATAAACAAATAAATAATCAAAAGTTACAATAATCTGAATCGACTTGACTCAAAAAGTTGGCTAATTTCATTTAGAATATAAAATTAATGATTTCCATTCTCTCTTTATCTTTATTATTCTATAAAAGAGCTGATATAAGATCTTTATTGAAAATTAATAAATCGTTGAAACTAATTGATTAAGTTTAAAACTTTTTGTAATTTTTTGAATTGTTATTTCTCTGAATTACTCTATATACTCCATGTATATCTTTTGCTTTCAACCCAATCTATAAAAGTTGTAACAAAAGAAGCATGAATGAGCATTTACCAGTCATTCATATGGTTTCGCTCTCTAGAAATCTCCTTTCTAGGGATAATACTCTACATGGACAAGTGATATTCTGAGAGCAAATAGGTTCTCTGTGAAGAAATCACAGGATCATCTGTCTGTTGAGGAAGGGCTAGAAATGGATCCCCACCAATCTCAGCACCTCAGGAACAACACAAGACTCTGTTCGTTGGATATTCCATTGGGCTAACAAGGAGTAAAATTCATTTCGTTTCCATCAAAATAGCCGGAATGTTTCTGTTCCATAAGAAATCAAAACAAAACATTAGGGGAATATTGAAATGTTGATGTTCCACTGAGACATACTAAAACACACCGAAATGGACCGAAATAATGAGTTGTTTCAACACTCATTAGGAATATTCAACAATGTTCATGACCAAAACGGACCTAAATAATGAGTTGTTTCAACACTCATTAGAATATCTATCAATGTTCATTGTTATCTACGTATTCTTGTTGAGAAAGAGAGAGAGAGAGAGCAACAAAAGAAGTTTTAAACTAATTAGAAAATTTGAAATGAGGAAGGAGAAGGAATTAGATGGAAAAAAAAAGATAAAATTAGCATGATTAAATTACTTATTATTTTTGTTTGTTACTAGAAAGTACTGTTTATATTAAGATAAAAGATTGTTGTTGATTTTTTTCGCCTAATCTTTACTAGTACAACTATAATTTCTCACTTTCTTATATTTGTTTTCTTTTAACCTATACGTGATTTTGTTTATCAATTATGAATTTGATACTATTTTTTCTCTCTTAGGATTTGGTATTAACACTAATTCATTTTTAGCATAGTTTTCTATAGTACTCTATAATTACTATATAGCCCTTAAACAAGTTAAATTGTTTATTTATTAACCTTAAAAATATATGAAAATAAACTTCAATTTATGTTTTCGAATGTTTTCTTTTGTTTCTAATATCCAAATATTTTCTTATGTTTCTAATTTTAGAATGTTTTTTTTATGTTTCTATTTTTTTTTTCATTTCTCTCTTGTTTTCAAAACGTTTTTGAAACATTTCCATTTTTTAGCTGATAGAAACAATACACCAAAATGAAATTTTGATCCCTTTGAGCTACATAGTAAAGAAACCTCAACTGATATGTAATGTTATACTAGAAGGACCTTCAAATCCCTTGGATGAGTTAGATATCAGTTTCCAAAAGAAGTAGATGATTCAGGTAGTGGGCATGTTTCTTCTGTCCAACATGATTTACCACAAACCTTAGGTTTGCAAGAGGTTAAAGTTATTTGTTCAATTGACAATGAGGAGATTGTGACATAGTAGTCAATACCATATCGTACCAGCTAATACCTGTAATAAGAGAATAATAAATTATCAGAAGGCTTACTCTCTCAATTAGAGAGGTCCACTATATATAATAATTACAAGGCTACAGCAAAACCCTAATAGGCCCCCTTATTGCTAACGGGTATCTACAGGTATTATATACATACATCTCGTAATATCACTTACACTTTCCCTCAAGTTGGAGCATAGATGTCAATCATGCCTAACTTATTATAAATATAATGAACTCGTGGACTCACTAATGACTTAGTAAAGATATTTGCGAGTTGTTCTGTTGTCTTCACATGACCCAAGGATATAATACTCTTTTGACACTTTTCACGAACAAAATGATAGTCAACTTCAATATGCTTTGTCCTCTCGTGAAATACTGGGTTATTAGCGATGTGTGTAGCTTCCTGGTTATCACACTACAATCTTGTAGAGTCTGTCATAAGCATGCCAATCTCTTCTAAGAGCTGTCGTGTCCACATAACCTCAGTAGTTGCCATTCCCATGGCTCGGTACTCAGTTTCAGCACTCGACCTCGCCACAACGTCCTGTTTCTTGCTTCTCCAAGAAATCAGATTCCCTCCAAGAAATATAGAGTATCCTGAGGTCGATCACCTATCAGTAGGAGATCCCGCCCAATCTGCATCCGAATATCCTTCCAGGTTGAGGTGTCCATGATTCTTGAAAATCAATCCTTTACCAGGATTAGCTTTCAAGTATCTCAATATACGAAGACCGCCTGCCAATGATTTATTCTCGGAGACTCCATGAACTGACTCACCACACTTACCGCAAAGGCAATGTCTGGACGTGTCATGGTGGTGAGATAA
>JAULJZ010171475.1:0-24268 GCA_032270985.1 Heliamphora pulchella
ATTTTCGTTGGGAGAGAAAGATACCATCTTTCTTCTGTGCCACTTCCATGCCAAGAAAGTACCTTAGGGCCCCCAAATCTTTGGTTTGGAACTGGCTCTGTAGGAAGATCTTTAGATTACTAATCCCAGCAGTGCCATCTCCTGTAATCACAATGTCATCAACATACACAACTAGCATAAGAAATTCATATCCCGAGCGACGGTAAAAGATACTCGGATCTTTCTCGCATTGGTGTAAGCCAAACGTCTGAACCACCGAACTGAATCGACCAAATCAAGCCCGTGGTGACTACTTAAGGCCATAAAGGAAGTGTTTGAGGCTGCAGACTTTCCTATTCTCCCCCTGAGCAACAAACCCCGGAGGTTGCTCCATGCAAACTTCTTCTTGGAGATCGCCATGTAAGAAAGCATTCTTAACGTCGAGCTAATGCAAGGGCCACCCACGGGTAGCAGCTAAAGAAATGAGCAAGTGGACAGACATCATCTTAGCCACGAGTGATAATGTATCAAAGTAATCCACTCCATACGCCTGAGCGTAACCCTTGGCCACTAAGCGAGCCTTCAACCGGGCCAACGAACCACCAGGGTTGACCTTAATAGTGTATATCCACTTGCAGCCAATATCGTGCTTATTAGGAGAAAGTGAAATAAGCTCTCAAGTCTGATTATATTCTAAAGATGTCATTTCTTCTGCCATAGCCCGGCTCCATCCAAAATCAGTGACTGCCTCTTCTATGGTCCTGGGAAGAGAGACATAATCTAGGGTGGAAATTAAGTACTGAGTAGAAGTAAAAAGTCCCTTATAGGATTGCACATAAAGAGGATTGTCACGATATTGGTGATAACTTTTACAATGAGCAATAGGAGCAGTACTTACAGTCTCAGGTGAGGATGAGCTTGGATTTGGTGACGGGATGACTAGCTCGGTAGAGGCCGCGAGAGTAGACTCACCATCTGGTAGAGGTTCTGAACTAGAAGCTGGAGTCTGCACTGAAGTAATACGGTATAACAAGAAATCAGCATCTACAGGGGATGAAGCAGGATGCGACTGGACAGAAGACAGATAGTAAGATTGGGACTCGACGAAGGTAACGTCACATGATACCACAAATCGACCAAGATCAGGAGAATAACACCAATATCCTTTCTGAATTCGTGAATACCCGAGGAAGATACACTTCAAAGCCCGAGCATCTAATTTTGAAATGGAGGGTCGAGTGTCACGAACATAACATACACAACCAAAGACTCGAAGGGGAAGGAAAAAGAGACCGATTGGGAAAAAGGACTGAGTGTGGGGTCTGGCCTTGGAGAATAGTGGATGGCATCCGATTGATTAAGTAACATGCCGTAACCACAGTTTCACTCCAGAATTGCTTCGGTACCTTCATGTGGAACATAAGGGCACGAGTTACCTCGAGAAGGTAACGGTTCTTCCTTTCTGCAACACCATTCTGTTGTGGTGTATCTGAGCAGGATGATTGATGGATGATACCGTGCTGGGTAAGAAATGTTGATAGCTGATTTGAAAAGTATTCTCCACTGTTGTCACTGCGTAGGCATCGGATGGTAGTATTAAATTGATTCTTCACTTCCACATAGAATGACGAAAAGAGTGAACATAATTTAGACTGATGCTTTATTAAATATAAAAATGTAACTCTTGAATAATCATTCACAAAGGATACAAAATAACGAAAGCCCAATGTCGAAAGCACAAGACATGGACCCCACACATCTAAATGAACAATCTCAAAAGGGGAACTAGCTCTTTTATTTTGTCTCGGGTAATATGGCACACGCAGGTGCTTTGTAAATTGACACGACTGACAATTAAAAGGGGAAACAAACTTCAAATTTGGACACAAAACTCGAAGACTAGACACTGAGGGATGACCGAGACGGCAATGAACATCAAAATAAGACGTAGATATGCTGGAGCAAGCTGCAGGGCTAGGAACCTCATCCAAGATGTAGACTCCTCCTTCCACGCGACCCCTACCAATAGTCTTCCTCATCGCAAGATCCTAAAACACATAATAATCAGGATAAAATGAGACTGAGCATTGCAAATTTTGAGTAATCTTGCTAACAGATAATAAATTGAAAGGTGAACTCGAGATGCGCAGAACTGAAGTGAGAGGAAGCAGAGGTGTAGGGTTCACTGAACCACGACCCTTAATCATAACAGGTGATCCATTAGCCACAGTGACTGAAGTGGAGTTACCAAAGGGCTGATAAGAAGATAAAATACCTACAGTACCAGTCATGTGATTGAACGCACCAGAGTCGATGACCCAGGTGGGAGTAGAAGTGGCAGCGAATGCTGCAAGGTTACCTATCTGACCAAAAGTGGCTGTGGGCTGTGGTCTGTGGTCGTGAATCAGTCAGCTGAAACTAAGTAAAGCGTGCATATTCTTCATCCGTCATCTCCACAATCTTCTTTTCTGGTGAATGGACTGTTACCGAGTCAGTGGCAGCATTAGCAGCATAAGATGACCCAGATCCTGGTCCGCCTTTTAACTTCCAATAGTTCCTTTGAATATGACCTGTAGCTCTACAGTGGTGACACACTCTCGTATCACGCCCACTATCACGGCCATATCCACGACCACCACGTCTGCCTCCCCCTCGCCCACGACTGCCAGTAGTAGTCACAAGAGTAGATTTATTAGCTATGTCAGATAATGGAGTTCGGGTGGTGTTCTCACGAGTAACCTGTAGAACTCGTCGAAATGCGTCCGAGATTGTGGGAATTTCAGGACTGGTAAGGATCTATGAGCGAGCGGATGAGAGTTCCGGATCTAAGCCTGCAAGGAACCAAATAACACCAAGCTGCTCCCTTTGCTCCTGCATCTTCTTCACATCAGTGGTCAAGGGCAAAAGAGTGGTAAACTCATCATAAAGGGTCTTGAATTCAGCAAAGTAATCGTTGAGAGATCGCCCATGTTGATTGAGTTTGAAAAAGCCTTTTAAGACATCAAACAAGTGAGAGAAGTTATTGGTGTTCGAGTATAAGAGATCCAGAGAGTCCCATAACTCCTTGACAGTATTAGCGTTGCTTACCAATACTTTGACTTTTCGACCCATGGAATTAAGGAGGTGGGAAAAAATCCTTGCGTCCTCCTGTAACCAGCTATCAAAATCTGCAGACTTAGAATCTGAGGGGTCATCCTTCAAGAGCCTCTCCTTCCCTTGACCCCTAAGTGTCATTAAGACTGTCTTTCCCCACATTCTAAGACTGTCTTTCTTCAAGGCTCACAGAGCAGTGTCATTAAGACTGTCTTTCCCCTAATCTGCAGACTTAGACCGAGAGAACTCCGTCCAGTGGATCTAGCATCTCCAAAGTCGTGAAGATGAAGAAATAATCTCCATAACACTACTCTGTGAGCCTTTGGAGATGCTAGATCCACTGGACGGAGTTCTCTCGGTCATTGTAATACGTCACAAGAAGCAATAAAGAAACAAGAGCTCTGAAACAGTAGCTAACAGTAGCCAAGAGTCTGAACAGTAGCTAACAGTACCCAAAGAGTACAGGAAACAGCAGCTAACAGTAGCCAAGAGAGAACAAAGAAACAAGGGCCACTAAACAGGAGCCAAAAGAGAACAGCTGCCGTCAACAGTAGCTAACAGGGAACAATAGCCAAGAGAAGACAGCAACCCCGCCGCCGACCCTTCCAGACCAAACCCTAGGTGTCGTCGTACCCTGTAGGTCAAACCCTAGGCGTCACCGACCTCTTTCGAGCCAACCAGGGGGTGCGCCGACCCTTGTAGACCAAACCCTTCCCGTCGCAGACCTGTTCCGAGCAAACCAGAGGGTGCGTCGACCCCTCTAGACCAAACCCTAGCCGCCGAAAGCCCTTTTCAAGCAGACCAGAAGGTGCGTTGACCCCTCTGGACCAAACCCTATCCGCCGAAAGTCCTATTCAAGCAGACCAGAGGGCGTGGCGAGCTCTCTGGATCAAACCCCGGCCGCCGACAACCCTTTTTCAGGCACGAAAACGGCAGCCGAACCCTTGCCGACTTCAGCCGAACTCTCGCCGTCAATAGAAAAACTCCAGGCGAACCAGTCGAACTCGTGCCGACCATTGAACGCTTCAGCCGAACCCTTGCCGACCACCGAAACCCCAAGGACAGGGTTTGCCGACGCCGGAACAGCAAGAACAAACCTTGCCGATCACCGGAATAGCAAGAACAGATCTTTGCCGACGCTGGAACTTCAAAACAACTTAGGGTTTTGCTTAACCTAGCTCTGATACCATGTAAAATAGAATAATCTATTATCTGAAAAGCTTAACCTCTTAATTAGAAAGCTCCACTATATATACTAATTACAAGAATACAGCAAAACCCTAATGAGCCCTTATAACTAATGGGTCTATGTACAGATATAATATACACACATCTCATAATATCACTAGCACTCACAAGCATATATTTCACGAGTACTTGGCCTTATGGCCTTACAGAAAGGGTTACACCAACCCAAAATAAATCCATCTAATGTATCAAAAAAATTACAATTTACATCAATCAATACCCAAAAGGTGTTTCCAAAGAATTTGCAATTCTATCAAAACAAATCAAAAAGGGTCTCCATGACCATTCTTCTCATTCCACGGCTTTCTTTCCGTTATCACCTAAAATGTATTTTAAACAACATGAGCCAAGACTCGTATGAAATAGACTAATGATGAACAAATGCATGACATGCAAGGATGATTATGTGAAATACACCACGTAGTTTTATTCAAAAACTAATTCCATTTTCAAACCAAATTCCATTCACATAGCCAAGTCTTTTCATATAAATCCATAGTTTTTAACTTCCTATTTCCATATGATTTTCACATCATTTCAAGGTGTTCACAACTCCAAATTTCAACCATCTCAAGATTTTTCCAAATCCCAATTATATCCAGCATTACAACTAAGGTTTCTCAAACCCAAAGAAAATGTACTCTTTAACAGTCTTTCATCGCGGAACAAGTACCTAACCCAATTACGTACTCTTTGACTGTCTTTCACCATAGGACAAGTACTTAGCCTAATTTTGTACTCTTTGACGGTCTTTCACCGCAGGACAAGTACTTAGCCTAAGCATGTACTCTCTCACGGTCTTTCACCATAAGACAAGTACTTAGCCTAATTATATACTATTTGACGATTTTTCACCGTAGGATAAGTACTTAGCTTAATCATGTACTGATTATTCACATTAAACACCAACAACTCCAATCCAAACATGATTCCTCTCGCCAACACCCAACACCCTTAGGACTAGCTGTTAAACACACCCTTGATTCTCATACATTTTACGTTCGAGTATACTTAATCCAAGACCCCAACCAATCATCACATGGTTCCCTATTTCATCAAAATTCATATAATTTATTCAGAATCCCCAACTCATCAATCCATAGTTCTCACACTTCATAAGAATTCATAGAATTTATACATAGATAGGTTAACATAACCTCTAATTTATATAAATTTCAATCAATTTCATCATTTGAGTCCTCCAACCCAAAACCCCCCCAATTTGTTCAAGATTTGATCCAACCGCAACCCTAACCTTTCAATTCACAAACTAAAGGTCTTCCAACAACATTATC
This sequence comes from Heliamphora pulchella, assembly GCA_032270985.1. NCBI lineage: Eukaryota > Viridiplantae > Streptophyta > Magnoliopsida > Ericales > Sarraceniaceae > Heliamphora > Heliamphora pulchella. The sequence goes on from JAULJZ010171475.1 coordinate 5,616, forward strand.
ATGATAGATTTAGCAAAAATCATTCATAAACTCAAGATTCAACATGTTTTAACATCAAACCCTAACCTATGGTTCCAAAAACATAAGTTTTCATGCTTTCATATAGATACACAAAATATACAACTTATTTCCATAAAATGTTCAACAATAATCATAGATCCTACTTTTTTATGATAAAGCCACACAAATCAAGTGCTAACAAGCTCCAACGAAGAACTCATCTAACCGATGGATGGAAAAGAAGCTTCCAACGCTAGGAATGGTCTCCCAACGACGTAGAATCGAAGGATGAGCAATATGGATTCACCAAGGAGGGGCAAGGAAAGCTCATGGAACCTCCAAGGAGGGTTCTAGGGTTTTCTCTCATACCTTAGAGAGAGAGAGAGAGAGATGAAGAGAATAAAATAAAAGCTAAGACCCACGATTTTTAAAAAAGCCTCTGCCGACTGTCCGCTCGAGCAGACCTATGGCCGCTCGAGCGGACCTCCCTGTGTGAGAATCCGAAGGGAATATATATATAAGGTTTGAATTTTAAACTAAACATCTCAAAACTCATCCAAATAACCCACAATAAATATTCTCATGCATTACTAAGTATAAAATTATCATCATTAACCATTATCATGATTAAATTTTAATTCTCTCACAAAATTAAACACTTAACCATTTTTCATTGAAAATTTCATAACATGGTTTTAATTGAGTATCAAAATAAAAAGGGACTAGGTCCCTACATGGTACTTGTTTATCTTGGTCCATTCATTGTTTAAATATTGACATATGTAGCTTATTTTTGGGCAATAGGCTAGACTACTTATCGGCTTGATGTTAGTACCCACCTTGTAGCCATTTGGGCTTCTTATAATCTGAGGCTTTCCGAGTTTTTCTAGTGTCTAAATTTCTTTTTCTTCTAAAACAACAAAAAAAAAAAAAAAAACCAATTACAGCCTTGATCATATGAATGCAGACTGGACAGTAAAAACATTTTCTGGACTGTTCAAATGGTAGCTATATCTTTTGTCAGACAAAATTTCCAATTTCAAACCTGTCACTTTACTGCCCAAATGCAATGGTTTACAGTTCAAATGTATCTTTTGGCAGCGTAAGTTTTTGTTGTTCTAGTCCAGCAAGCTTATCGTTAGAATATGGTGTTAATTATTTGAATGTGTGTCGTCACTATGCAATTTAGAATTGCATATCTCAGCCATAGTGTCCATAATTTTTTGTTTCCTAGTTCTCCTAGGTTTTCCTCTATGATGCACGAACGCGGGTACATGGTATTGGTACTGGTAAGGTTCAGCCTTACAGGGATGTAGGTACGATACAACCTAAAAAATAAGGTATGGGTACAGCTTAGATACGATGATAATTTTTTTTTTTTTTTGTATTTTTTCAGTACTGCATTATATGCATACAAAATACAAAACTACTTTTAATAACAAAGAGAAAAAAGAATAGATGTTATATCACAAAAAGTATCAGCATTGTCATCCCAACACTGTGTCTTTGACGATTGCTAGTTTAAACAGCAAATGATGATTCATGTTGGGTTGAAAGATGATTGCTATGGTCTTCGTATTACCTGCAATGATTATTGGCCTTCCTGTGGGAAAAAAGTGTGTTTTGATCCCCTTTGGAAAGCCATAAAGCCCTGCCTCCAAGAAGTCTCCTACATCTTAGCAATTCTATCGAACTCAGCCCTCGCCTCCAACCTTCGCAGAATGATCCCAAACACCCTCCCCTTTTGAGCTTCAATTCTGCCAAACTCTTCCTTGTTCCGTCTCTTAAGGTCATCCTTCAGAAGAATCAATTTTTTAGCCAACACCCAGCTGGGGGAACCCACAACCTGGTAGCTGCCCACCCCCTCTTCACCATATCTATGAACATGTTCACTTATAACCGCATGTTTTCAAACCTAAACGAAGTTGATTCCCTCTGAATGACACCACTATCTAGCAGGATTAGAGAGTGATCAGAGACGACTCTGGCCAATAGCCAATGCCGTTCACCGGGAAGGAGAACATATGACTGGACAGGCCAATAGCCAATGCCGTTCAACAAAGGAAAGCTCCTCATAACCCCAATCAAGCAGCGAGACCCTGATTTCTCCAAAGGAGACCAGAACCACATTAAATCACCCCCAAGACACAACGCAATTGCCCACCAAAGAGCTATGGAACCCAACTGCTCTCAAAACACCCTCCTCTCAATCCCAACCACAATTCCGTAGACTATTATGAAAGCCAATCGAAAGTCGTCCTTTACACATCTAAACAAACAAGACACAGAGAACCCCCTAACCTCCTCCTCCTCTCTCACCACAAACCCGCTTATCCCAAGCTAACAAGAATCCCTCTAAAGCCCCCACAGCACGAACATGAGTCCAATCAACATACCTAACTCCATAGACACTCCTCACTATATCCCTACCCATGAGTTCCATCTTTGTTTCTTGAAGACATAAAATATCCACCTTCTTGTCTCTAAGGATTGACTTAACACCCACCTTCTTTTCCTCCGCATTCAAACCTCTGACATTCCATGAAATGATTTCGATTCTCATTTGAGAAAAACAAGGTCCCCTTTTTCCTCCCTACCTGCCCCTCTCCTGCCCCATCCAACAGGTCATAGTTAATGGTGCAAACTAAATTCCTAAGTTCCCTTTCTCCCTTCCTACTAAGAGAACTGCCTTTAGAGGGGCTCTTGGAGGGAAATTTCCTATAACAAAACTCAATCTTTGAAGCCTTCATAGAATCATAGGACACACCCAGGGTCGTTGAGATCATTTTCGGTGGCATTGCTATCATTGGTTTATGTGTCTAGCATTTTGGTTTTCTAAACCCACCTAGTCCTTTAACCTTATGAAAAAATTGTATCCTTCAATTATTCTTTGTGATAAGGTTTATCTCTATCCTTCTCTTGATGGCAGCATGACAGTTGACTTGAGGACTTGAGAAAATTCATAAACACAAAAACTAAAACACATTAATATTTCAAAGTCAAAGATTATATAATTAAACATATTAAGATCTATCTATACATCTCATTATATAGAGGGCACGATAGTACAACCCAGAGTAAACTCAATGGGAGTGAAGAATTGTTAGACTAATACCTGCAGGAGATAAAATGAAACTTTTAAAGTGTCTAGAATAACTTTGTGGAAAATACTAGTCTATGGTTAAATGTCAAAGTGTATGTCATCGTTCCAATAGAATAACAAAATTCAATAATTTTGGCTTACCTTCAAAGAGGTATAGCTTTTGATTTATAATAATAAAGAATGATTATAAGAAAGAAAGAAAATAACTTGCAAATCAAATCACAATCAATAAAATTTCAACTTCCTAATATGTTGATTTTAGTAATCAAATCATAATTAACGAGATCATAATTTCTTAAAATATATTATTTCTAACACTCCCCCTCAAGCTGGAACAAAAAAATCAATCAAACCCATCTTGCCAATTGAAGATCTGAGGAGAGACGGTTCCACTAGACATGCTTAGGATCGGTCTCCGAACGTAACTTCTCAGTTTCCAAAAACCAACTATATTTTAGAACGACACTACCGGAACAACAACGGTAGCCACCAAAAGCAAGAACAATGCTACCAGAACAACATCGGTAACCCCCAAAAACAATGTTACCGGAACATCGATAGCCCTTAAAAACAAGATAATGCTACCGGAACAACAACGGTAGTCACCAAAAATAAAAACAATGCTACCGGAACATCATCGATAACTCCAAAAAAACAAGAACAATACTACTGGAACAACATCGGTAGCCACTAAAACCAATAATAAGAACAAAAAAGTAATAATTCTCCAAAAAGTGCGCTGTTAAAGCCAATAATATAATATATTAAGACTATAATGATACACCAATACCAAGAAAGTACAGAGATCTGGAACTCGCAATTCACAACGGCGAGGAAGAGAAGGACCAGTGATGGCTGCAAAAAAAAGAAAAAAACAGACCAGCAGATGTGAACAATGACCAGCGGCAGTGGTTGTGATGAGGAAAAACAAACGACGGCGTCAAAGACTTCGACGGTGACGGTATACCAACGACAGATTCGTGATACCAATAGAGGAATACCGGCGACAAAGGTAAAGGAATGCAGTGACGGCGGCTAGGGTTTCTAGACAATTTTTTTTTCTTTTCTTCATCATATTTTGGTTTTGATACCAAGTAGAATAACAAAATTCAATAATTTTAGCTTACCTTCAAAGAGGTATAGCTTTCGATTTATAATGATAAAGAAGGATTATAGAAAAGAAAGAAAATAACTTGCAAATCAAATCACAATCAATAAAATTCTAACTTCCTAATATGTTGATATTAGTAATCAAATCATAATTAACGAGATCCTAATTTTTTAAAATATATTATTTCCAACAGTTCCAAAGAGAGTTGTTTGCCTTCCCAAGCTTACAGCTAATCTGTGTGAGTTAATGAGTGACTAATCTAGATTAGTTTATGTGTGGAGACCCGGCATGTTTTAATCTTAATAGCTTTAACGTAATTAAAAATTGTTGGAATTAACCTTTGATGATTTATAACGCGCGTTGTATGCAGTTGGCACGGGAGAAGGTCCCGAGATAGTAATTTGTAATTATTTCTGTGGTCTCAGGAAATTTTTGTATTATTTGAATTTGATTTGAAATTGAATAAGAGGAATTAAATTGTAGTGATTATAATTAAAATACAAATATATATATATATATATATATGTGTGTGTGTGTGTGTGTGTGTGTGTTGGTTACTTAAATGAAAACCATCTAGAAGATTTGAGAAAAAAATAAAGGAGCCCCAAAACCCCGCCATTGCCGCCGCCATTCCGCTCCCCACCTTCTTCTCTTTCTTTTTTGATTCCATGGGAATTTCTGGAAGGTGTAGTATGTTAGAGATTTCTAGAAGACTCAAGTAAGGAAGACAAGAATTAAACCAAACCAAGGCCCCAAAAAAATCACCCTGTTTCTCGGCACCTAACTCGATTCCCTCCCAACTGCCGCACCTTCTCTTCTTCCCCTACTCTTCTCAGTTCTTCTTAGTATTTTTTTTGAGCTCAATGCCTCTCACCTTAGAAGATTGTGGGGGAAAAAAAAAAAGAGAAGTAAAAAACAAAAAAGAAAGAAAAAAAAGGGGAAGGGGTGGGGGTGGGGGTGGGGGTGGGGGTGGGAGGGATTCGGCATCCCCTTCCCGCGGTGCCGTTTCTCCATCTTCATCTCCTCTGTTTGCTTTTGTCTTGAGTTTCTTGAGTGAGTTGAGTGTAACAGCCCCTAATTTCTTCAACAGAGAATGGATCTACAAAAGAAATTGGAGAATTAAACAAAAACCCCTCCCACCGTCGGCGTTCGCTTCCTCCTCTCCCCCGACTTCTCATTTTTGTTTCTTCCTTTTTCTTCTGTGAGCATGAGCTTAAGGATGAGCACCTCAGTTTCCACGGCCTCTCAACGTCGCCGTGCACCTGTGACTACTACCGATCACTCGCCGACCACCGATGCATCGCTAGCTACCAGATCCGGGTTCGGCATACCTCACCAGACCCCAGATCCTCTGTCACCTCTGAGTTGAGAGCCACGACAAGCCAGTCTGGTTAGTGCCGTTCCAGCCTTCTTTTTTTTTCTTTCGGTTGATTGATTTGTAAATTGAAAGCTTGGAGATAGATCAAGAAGAGAAGTTCAAGTCTCTCTCTTTTACCACCGATTTACCCTCACCCCTTTCTATTTTCTTTCTTTTCTCTTCTTCTACGAAAGAATTTATGAGACCCTAATTTACTTATAAAAAATTTGGGAGGTTGATACCAAATTGGGAGGCCACCGGAGAAGAACCAAGGTGTAATCAACATATCGAAGCTTCATGAAGCCTCAACCCAAACTGACCGAACCTGGGGCTTGCAATCTTGGGCGAAATTCCAAAACGCTTGGTTCCGACAGATAGGATTTAGACTGATATAGGTGGTTCACCTGATTTGTGTTGATTTTTTTTAAAATATGGTGTGATTTTAGCCAAAACCCTAAGTTTTAATTTAAAAAAAAAAGTGAAGATTTCATTTATGTATTCGAATTTGTATGGTTGATCTCAAGAAGATATGAACTCAAATGCCACTTGTAAACATCTAATTAGAAAACTAAGCCATGGGACTTACTATTGATAAAATTAACAGTTTAATTATAGAAATTCAAATTGTCTTATAAGCTTGAGTTGTGAAATTTAGTTTTAATACCTGAATTTAAAATGTTAGATAATGTGCTTGTAATTGGGTTAAGGTTGTGTTGTTGAAGCCTCATAGTTTCTTGGCTTGATTTTAGTAAAATCAATTGAAAGGTGGATAGAAGGTTGAATTTACAAATAAGTTGGAAGAATAGAGAAATTTGGAGTATAGGATTTTGTTTGTGTTGTTAAAAGGCAAAAAGTCTCATAAAATTAGATTGACTTGAGGTTTGGGAATATGTTAGAGTAGTAGTGGATTTTAATTGATAAAACTTATGAAAACCTAAAGGTTTAAGTAATTAAATAAAATTTTAACAAATTTTTGGGTTACTAGGTTTGAATTTATGTTATATAAGTGCCACGGTGAATCTAGAAGCTTTTGAGGATAATATTATACATTCTTACTTGATGATTGACGGTTGACTTGGTGCGGGTTGGAATTTGGATACAATATAAAGGAGGATTGGGTTTTGAACATTTCACAAGTGGTTTTAGTTGACTAACTTGAATTTCCTATGGATTATGGAAAGTGTGTGCTAATGCATAGGTTTATTAAGCAAATTTGGGAGGATGGACCAATTTAATTTTGTGTTTAAAAAGTGGGTAAAGGAACTATGGAATTGGAATTTTTAAATGGGTAATTTAAATCTTGTAAATTAAAGGTTTGGGAATTTTAATGTAGAAAATGCTAATTGAAGAGGTTGTGTACATTCAAATTCTAGGTCTGTGCATTTTGAGATTAAGACATGGCGCGACTTATTGTAAAGTTTGATTTTAATGAAATTAGGATAGTCTATGGATTCAAACCTTACGAATGTTGAACACGATACCTAAAGATTTGTCAATTTTTGCATGGAAATCTATAGATCTTTGATTCATAAAATTTGAATAAAATTCAAAAGTTAAATTAATGGAATGTGAAATCTTAATTATGTTTTTGGATGTGTTGAATAAATTGACTCTATTAATTGTAATCATGATGAAATAGTTGGAACACATGACAGTTTGGTGTGATGGTTTATTTAGAACTCATAGTGATCAATTGGAGTTTTGTAACTTATTAGTTTGGTGATTAGCAAATTAAATGTATCAATAAATGGTGAAATTTGGAATACTTATCAGAAATCTAGTTAACTTATAGTTTATTGAGTTGTGTCAAATTTGCATGTTATGGTTTGATTTAAATGTTGAATACTATTTGAAGCATAAACTCTAAATTGTGATATTAACTAGAGGGCTCCTTAATCATTGACTTGACAGTAAATCAAAGACTAATTGAATGGGATTCAGGGTTTAACCTAAGTGGTTGGAAAGTGAACTTAAACTCATGGGTTATGGAATTATTGAATTGGGATTAAATGATGTAATAAGAATGGTTTGAATGTGAAAAAGAATTATTACGATTGTTGAATCCATGAGTTGAAATATATGAAAATGAGATTATTAAATCGACTATAGAACCGACAGTTGTGATTGATGTGATTAAATTGGGCTTGACTAACTCCGCAGTGAAAGACCGGAAACTTGCGCAAGTTGGGTGCCCTACTCGTCAGGTTAGCCCCCGAAAAGATGTGCATAAGTTGCCTACCCGTCAAGGTGTGCATAAGTTGCCTACCCGTCGGTGTTCCTCAAGGAAACCGAAAAAGGCGATTGTCGTGGTGAGTTATAGAGCTATCTATTACTAAATAGCTTCGCGTAGCCTATTGGGGGAATAGGGAAGAGTTTCTATAAGCTGCACCCGATGTCGGTTTAGTATTTTGATTAATGAAATAAAAGTGAAATATGGATAAAAAAATTTAAGAATGTGAAAGAAAGTAAAGGTTTTATAATGGATAAGAGGTGAATTAATAGTTGGGTAATTGATTAAGAGAAAATGAATATAAGAAGTAAAGGTTTTATAATGGATAAGAGGTGAATTAATAGTTGGGTAATTGATTAAGAGAAAATGAATATAAAAGCAAGAATTAAAGAATGATAAAGAGAAGGTGTCATTAATGTGAGGAAAAGAAAGGAGAAAAAATGAAAGTTTAATGGTTGAATAAGGTAGAGAAGTGGATTTATTGATAATAAGAGATGTGGTTTATTGATAATAAAAGATGTGGTTTGTTGATAATAAGAGATGCGAATAAATAGAAAACGAACTAAGTGAAAAAGTTAGAAAAAAAATTGAAATTAAGAAATCAAAATGAACTCATATTATTTCTAAAGTTTCTATCAAATAGGTTATGAATGAATTGGAAGAACATAAATGATAATAAAATGGGGAAGAACTTGAATGAAAATGAATATGGAAAAGGTGATGAGTTAAATGAATGCGAGCAATGAGTTAAGCAAATTTGAGTACTAAAAGTAAAAAAATAAGGAAGAACAAATAGCTCCTTTAAACTTAAAGTATGTGTGAGTTACAACTCAGTTATGAAAATGTTTTTTTTAGTTATTGCACACAGAACCATATTCATTCACACCTCACAAATCATGCATTACACTGTTATTAGTCTTTATCCTACGAGTTTTGGTTCACATTGGTTGTTTAACATTTTTTTTCAGGTTTGAACGATCAGGGAAAGAATTGGAGTATAACGTGTTTGGAAACAAGAGAAAGAAATCCTTGTCTTATATTTATATTTTTTATTAATCTACTAGTGTGAAAGAAATATTAAGAACGATAAAAGTGTTATGGATGAATGTACCTATTAAACATTTCAAATAGAATTCATGCATGGTTTAAGTTCCTATGGTCTAATTTTCTTTGAGAATAGTATAACTGTTATCAATTTGAGAATGAATCATTAGTAAATAGTTGTGATTGTTCGTGAGAGTTGAGATCCAGGCTGAGTCTGAGTATATACTGTGATATTTGCATTGACAGGGATTAATTTAATTTTGAATAGTCCAAAAAATAGAGGAGACTCTGTCAGAATTTTTAAGAATTACACTTAGAAAATTTATGAGTTTATGAATATGTTAACCTTTAAATGAGCTAAGTTTGAGAATTAATATATACATATATATATAGTTTTCATCACTTAATCAATAAAGTTAGGTTGTTTCGCAGGATATACACACGTCTTGGGTTTGGGTCTTGACATTATGTGTGGGCTAGTTATGTGGTCATCTAAGCCTGCTAAGGCCAGAACGATTGAAACTCCTATTTCCAAAAAAAAACGTCAATAATTAAGCAATATATGAAAGAAGGTTTGGTGCTTGAAATATAAATTTTTCCACGCATTAGCCAAAATAAGGTTACGATTCTAAATGTACATAAAGTCTCAACCAAGTATGGTTTTACAAAAATAATTAAAAAAAAAAACAAAAACAACAGTATTACTAATAGTCAAAAGGTTTCAAAGCTGCGAGAGATTGATTGGTAAAACAAGGTTGAATTTTTTTTTCATTCTCATTTTTTTTTTAACAAGGCTAAGGTTCAACAAAGGTACACTAAGCTCATAAAGAAAAAGTTCAAAGGGTTAGTTAGGGGAAGGGAAAGGGAATTTGTCATTGTAAGAGAAAACACAAGAAACAGAACATTCCAGTAGTTAATATGGAGAAAAAAAGTGCCAATGACATTCTTAAAAAAGAAAAAAAACCAATCCAAAAAAACAATTGCTTTATATTCTTTTTGTCTCTCTTATCATTTTTTTTTGTTAAATTAATATCAACTTCTTCCCATCAATTTATCTATTATATAAACGAATGTACTCTGTTCACAAACATTTTCTTTTAACAAATAGAAATGAGAAGTTTTGAATATTTCATGCAGGTGTTGGACCTACTCATTCGTCCGGGATGCTTCATAATGTTTCCATGATTTTTGGTGCATGCCAGTATGTTTGGTTGCACAAGTAGAATTTTGTTATGTTACTAATCCTTAAAGAAACAAATAGGAAAAGAATTGGAATTACTCATGATTGCTAAATTTTATAGCTTGGAACAAAAATGTACCGTGTTTCAGACAGTGCATTTCAATCTGTAAATTGTTAGGGTATTTGTTTTTCTCTGACAACATTAGAAACGGACAAAAGAAGAGAATGAAAAAACTTCATCCCTGATGTTCACAAGAAATGAAGCTCACCTTGCAAGACAACATCTCAACCACACATTCCTCATCTGTCGGGATCACTCGTAAGTCCAACACGGGGGCCACTTCAAAGTTCAGAAGCTGAACTCTTGGTAAGTTACATCTGTATAGAAAACCATTCACAAAGTAAGAAACAATTGTTTCTATCTTCTTTTAGCGACAAAAATGCAAAAAATATATAAATAAGAAAATAATATCACTACAATTGATTATAAATAATTAACTTTGTTTCTCCAACAAGTGACATAAGGGTGGTTGCAGCTAATGGGACACGTGCAGTAATAAAAAGCAGATTTTCATTATAGAAAGCCTTATTGGCATATGGAATAGCTCTTCTCAAACTATGAACGGAGACAATTTAAAAAACCAAAGTCGGTATCGAATAGAGCCTAGAGGGTGCGAATAGGCCTAATCCTAAAATTAGCTACCAATTTTAATTTTAAAGTGAAGCAATGCCAACAATGAATAAGAATAAACTGAACACACACGAAATTTTACATAAAAACTCGTGAGAAAAATATCTCAGAAGATGAAAATCACTCGTGTATCAGATAGCACATAGAGGGGAGTGAATAGGTCTAATCCCAAATTAATTACTAATTTTAGTTTTAAAGTGAAGCAAAGGTGGTATTTGGCATTACTGAAACTAGTAGTTTATGGATTATAACTTGTAACAGAAGTTGTGAGTATTTGTTAAAGATTGTAACTTATAGTTGAAATAGAATAAAAAATAGTTATAGTTTGTAATAGAAATTGTGGGTGTTTAGAATAGATTGTGGCTTATAACTAAAACTAATAACAGGAAGCTAAAAGCTGCAGCATAAAGCTTTGCCGAACACCCTCCAATGCCAATCAAATCACAATGAATAAGCATAACTTTGTTCGTGGAAACAAAATCGTTGGATATGAAGATCGAAATGAGAAACTTCATGGTGATGATTGGATCAAGAAGGCAATCGGCCTCAATTTCATCGGCGGTCGAGAGTGTGTGCCCCATTACTCTAAGAGTTAAGGATACATGGTATGAGTGAGTATTTTCATCCCGTGAGATATTTTTCTCACAAAATTTTCACGTAAAAAGTAAAATTTATCGTGGTCAACAATGTGTTTAAAGGTTGTATGTATGAAAAACTAACCTAGATCATGTATGGAATGATGGGATGATGAAAACATGAATACTAGATTAGCGTAGGGGATTCAAAGTCAAGAGCTTGAAAATCGTATATGCCTCCTTGCTTGAATGTCTAAAACACTAGGTAATGCAAAATGATATTAAATTCCGATAATCCTAGAAGCTTACACCTCAGACGGTGTTAAATGGACAACTCACGCTCTGTAGCGAGCATCACATGTTCAGCAATTTCTAGTGAGGTATTACTATTGACCAGTAGATGTTGCACGTCCAACATTGTCCATCTAAAGTCAAACGCTGATCAATAGACTTCAATTATTGAAATATAAAAGATGATTTCTAATGAAATTCATTCTAATAATGAGAAAATAATTTAAAGTCCTAAAGGGCTTGTGCCTATGAAAAATATAATGTAAAAAGTGGTGGTATAAGGCACAATGGTCGTATATCTTATAAGATTGTAATGATGAGGTTGTAGCATCGTTTGTCTAAATATACAAAATCTCCAATAGTTATGACACTACAACATTCACTGAAAACGCTCTTCAAAATTCCATAGGTAGTTTTGTCCTATAAAAAATCATCAATTGCTATAACACAATTCATTCTCATCCGAAAGAATTTTTTTGGTCCGTCTAACAAGAAAGCATCTTAGAAAGAAGGCATGCGCAAATAATAGGCCACAAAATGGTCAAGTTTTGAAATATAATTGAAATACCTCCTTGATAAGAAAGTGAATCAAAGGTCATGTCTTGAAATATAACTCAAATACCGACTTGACAAGATCAACATCTTAACACAGAAATAAATGTTTTTTTGCTAAAAACACAAGAAAAGCACAAAATACATCTCAACTTTTGTAATAAAAAGCGATGAAATGGTGGTGCAAGAAAGTTCCTTTAACCTAAAATGTTTTTGGTCCAAAAGTCAAACCAATCACAAGATATTTCTCAAGGTTTCTAGTAAGTAGCCACTATGTTCTGATGCAAGAAAATTCCTCTTTAGGTCAAAAGTTATGTGTCCATAGCTCATCCTCATCTAAAAATCAAGCAAGATGACTAAAAAGTTGCACATATTGCGTCTTTACCCTAGTATTCCTCTTTCAAAATGGTGGCTAAAATGAGATTCCCTAGAGAAAATAAAATTAAGGTTAAAAGGTGCAAAGAGGCCCAACACCAGTTATATCACCAATCAAAAGATGAACTCTTCTGATTTTTGTTGGTCTTAGAAATGAACAAGATGAAGTACATGTGTCCCCTTAGAAATCAAATGATTCAAATAGACAATCACATTGCTTTTTTCTTCTGAGCTATGTAACTCAATAAAAAGTAGGTTCAAAAAGTGTATTCATGAGGGTCACAATCTTCTTCGTGCTCTACGATTAACAATACCCCTTTACTGTGTTTTTTTTTTATCAGACCCATTTACTATGTTGGAAACTGACATAGCTAACTAAATAGCCCCATCAACAAGTGAGCATATAAAAGAAATGTAGAAACTGCATTTATTAAGTTGTATAGGAAAAATTTACCATCAATTGAGTAGATGAAGAAAGGAAACTGAAGACATTAACCACACCTGTAAATGTTAGTGTCAAGGAACTGAAAACTCTCTAAGGCTCTTGTATTCAAGATTGCTTCAATCCCAGATGGGTGGCTCAGAAATTCACTGATATGATATATACTCTTGCCTCCATCATCATCACTATAATTTGGAAGCTTTACCCTATCCTTTTTTCTTGCCGATAACTTTGCTCTTTTCACATTTGAATATGACGACTCTGCTTTATTTATTACAATAAAATTGAATTTCTTCCTGAAACAAATTTGAATTCAAGGTAGCTGTTGTGAAATGCAGAGAAAAAAACGAATTGTGTCATTTGAAATCGAAATATAGCCATTTCATACAACATTTTCTGGTTAAATTGCTATTGTCTATGTCTAAATCGCTATTGTAGTTTATAAACATACAATTTTTCTGATAAAAAAAGAAAAACCCAGAATTACAAACAGCAAAAGGAAAAAAAAATTATAAACATATTTGTCATTTGAAATCGAAATATAGCCTTTTCAATCCATACAACATTTTCTGGTTAAATTGTTATTGTCTAAGTCTAAATGGCTATTGTAATTTATAAACATACAAATTTTCTGATAAAAAAAAAAAAGGAGAACCCAGAATTACAAATAACAAAAGGAAGAAAAAATTATAAACATATTTGTAATTTGAAATCGAAATATAGCCTTTTCATACAACATTTTTCTGGTTAAATTGCTATTGTCTAAGTCTAAATCTCTATTGTAATTTATAAAAATACAAATTTTTCTGATAAACAAAGGAGAACCCAGAATTATAAATAACAAAAGAGAAGAAACTAAAACCCAACAATAGAACTACAGAAAGAATGAAAGGGCGTCTAGTAATTATAAGAAAATTACCTTGGTGTGCTAAATTTTGGGAAAACTTAGGATGGAAATGCGGAGTCATTAATTACGCTCAAGAAGAGAAGAAACTCAAACCCCAATAATAAAATTAGAGAAAGAATGAAAGGGTCCCTAATAAGAAAACTACCTTGGAGTGCTAAATTTTGGGAAAACTAAGAATGGAAATGTGGAGTCATTAATTACACTCAAGAAGGAGAAGAACTCAAACCCAACAATAGAATTAGGGAAAGAATGAAAGGGTGTCTAGTAGTTATAAGAAAATTACCTTGGAGTGATAAATTTTGGGAAAGCTAAGAATGGAAATGTGGAAGACCCGTATTTAGCAGCCCTCATCAGTACAGGGATGAATCACTCCTGCATCTCTATCTTTTGGAACTAAAAGATTGGCGTCTCGTCGTCCTGTCCACCACAGGAAGCAGGATCAGAGAAAGATGGTGTTTTGACAAAGTACTTATTTAGATAAATTTATCAATTTAAATATTAATATAAATAAATATTAAATAAATAAATTTATCATTATTTGTTGAAAATTTTTGAACGAAATTACGTTTTTTAAATAAATTAAATTTTACATGTTAAAATTTTTATTTATAAATTTTACTAGTTAAAACTTATATTTTTGACAATTTCCTAAAATTTAATCCAAACACCACAATTGTTTTAAAGTTGAGTGTCTTCTAAATTAATGCCAGGTTACAGTTAAAAATAATTATTTATAAAAAAAAATAATTATAATTTATACAGAAAGTATAAATATTTAAAAAAATGATAATAGCAAAAAACAAATTATCCTCCAAACAATGCCAAGCCATACCGCCTTAAATTACACAAATGCCACCGCGAAATGCCAAACTTGATCTGATCTCCAATTACTCGGGAGAGGAGGAGGGGCAAAATTTCTGCCATCGATTTGTACGGATGTTAAAAATAATAATAATAAAAATAAAATAAAATAAACAAACATCAAACCAGTTAATTTTAGGCTCTGATCGGGATAAATTTTTTTAAGATTTTTTTTTTCTGAATTTGTTTTGTTTTAATTGAACAAATTTTAAGTTAACTCAAACGATAATTTTTTTTAAAATTTTCTTATTATGAGAAATTAAAAAAATTAAAAAATACCAAAAAATTAAAAAAATTAATAATAACACAAAAAAAGCCACTTTCAAAGCCTTAAAGTGGTTTTTTGTCTTATATAATTTTTTTTAACTTTAACCCAAAATGGATATAGTTTTAAATTTGTTTTAGAATGACAAATCAAAAAAATAAAAATTTTAAACCAAAAATATATATATAAAAAGGCCACAGAAAAGCTATCCCAAACAGTTTGATGTTTTCAAGATGAGTCAATTTAGATGGATTTAAAAAAAATTAATTTATGAGTTGAAATCGGTTCAAAGAGTATTAAACGTAAAATAAACTAAAATTTATCAATGTGTTATCAATGAATAGAAGCCACGTTCATTCTTGTTGATAATTGATAACTATTAGAAAATTTAATATTTAATCATTAGGTGGGTTACATATTAGGGTACAATCAATATTCTAATATTTTTTAGTAATTAGTTACCTTAATAATGGAAGTTCAAACCAATTAAACTGTACCATACTGAATCAATTTTATTATGATGATTTTGTTCGATTCAACAGTAATTTTGGTCAATGTGCAAATAAACCAAATTAAAACTCAGTTCGATAATAATTTTTACAAAAATCAATCGAATCAAACCATATACATCTCTACCATTTTTTTTTTTGCTCGGTAAATGGGGAATGGGGAATGGGGGTCCCGGGGTTTGAACCCCGGGTGATAGCGTGGTGCAAACATCTCTACCATTTGTTTACGGCTTATTTTTAAAGTGCGCTATCTAAATAAGAAAAATGAATTTTGACAATATTTAGCCATTGAGAATTTTAAATAAAACTTATTTTGTTCAATTATTATAATTTTTAGTTATAGTTAATTGTTAGATAGCTAAATATTAGGCATGTTGCATATTTGGGTATAATTAATAATATAATATTTTCTAAGAAATAATTGCCTCAATTATGAAATACTCAAATTAATTAAACTGCACTAACTCAAACCAATTTTATTATACATAAAAAATGATATTGCCATTCCATCCCATTGTTTGAATGTACTTAAATCTTAGAATATTACATCTCTTATGAAAAGATAAGTTCCTCTCACTTAAACAAAATAAATTTGACAAAAATATATTAGTTGTTCCGTACTCTCTAATTCATCAATAGCTCCAAGTATTCTTCCATGTTTTATTCCTTCATTGTATGTGAGGCCCGGTTTCTTTTGTTTTGGTAATATATTCTCAATGTCTTATGTATTGCGGTTGGTTATTATATAAATGCTTCTTTCTACGTGGTTTTATGCACACGATAGCTTAGAAAATACATGATAGTATCAATCCCGAAATACATGTTAGGTTGGCCTCTATTTTATCATTTTTTGTTATTATTTTCAAATTTTTAAAGGTAACAAGTACAAAAAGGGTTGTTAAAGAGAGTTAATAAAAAAACAAATAAATAAAATAAAATCATATTCTACAGTAAAGTCCTAAAAGGTCTTGCAAAATAATAATCGCTTCTAAACATGCTATATTTATTGTCAATACTAAATGAGCATGCGAAGGGATTCAAGAAAGCATGCTAAAAGAAAGAGAAAAATCCTAGAAGGATCATACAAAACAGTTTAGACTTCAAACATGCTACATTTAAGGTTAAACGAAGATGATAGAAAGTTCAAATACAATTTTTAAGATACTGGTTTATCAAAAAGTTCGCAGCAACAGAAAGTTACAGCTATGGCAAAAGTGAGGAAAACCTAGCGGATGTAAATATTAAGCATGGCGGCCGTTACAAACAAAATATAAAATGTTTCGGACGTGACTATTAAGGACAACAAGGTGATTTTCAAAACAAACAGTATATGAGTGAGTGCAACTATAAGAGAAAACAGGACACACATAATTTACCAAATGCTATTTACATACCATTTTCACCCAAAAAATGCATATATTCACGTTATCTTTTAATGTTTATCCTATCATACGACCTTAAAAAAATATTAATGGCTTCACGAAAATGAAATATATGGCAAAGATAATTAGAAATGAACAAAAAGTAATCCTAATCACGATGACCCCTGGGAGAGAGAAAATAAGAGTTTAGAAGTGTCATGATTTCTTATGGTTATCTGAGATGATCAACTGTTCTTGAACGTCTACTCAACTATCGCGAACTGGAATCAACTATCTTTCAGTGCATTGGGAATCCTTCAAACACAGATAACGTTACAGACTCGACTTAGAAACGAATGTAGTTTCGAAAAAATGGGCGTAGTATTAGGATGTATATAGAATTCGGCAGAATATCGAGTGTGTAAATTATCACACCCCGAAAATGTAACAATAAAAACCCACATGATCGATCGGAAGGGAACTCGATTTAAAGAACCCAAACCAAAAGAACTTATAGGAAATAATTTTTTGTTCAAAAACAAATCAAGGCTTTCATTTTTCTTCTAAAAGATAAGTGTGAAAATAGGTCTTTTACTTGTAAAGCCATTTCTCAAATAAGTCAATTCATACCCAATATGAGATCCCATACCAGGAAAGGGAGATCTATTTTGAGGATACTAATATTGATTCTAATATGATTTCATCACAGAAGTAGACATCAGTGGTTGACCTTGAGATTGCGACAATGTCATCTAAGCATTGCTCTCTTTTTGGCCGACAATGAAAACCAAAGGGGGATCAAATTGTTTAACAATATTTCTTGCCACTTGTATTTTCTCTGCATTAAGTAGAGTTAGGAGTTCATCAAATTTCAATTGTTCAACTCTTATGCGAATAGCTGTTTGTAAAGAGTTGAATTTAGTTGGTAATCCATTTAAAGCATAGAACACCAAATCTTCTTTTGGAACTGGTGCTCTTCCTGCAACTAGTTTGTATAAGCACTCTTTGACAAAATTAATATATGATTCATTGTCGCGCTTTTCTTGAGATTAATCAATTTTTGTTTTAAATCATGAACATGAGACCTCAACAGAGAACTGAATCCATTCTCCAATGTTTTTCAAACTCAATGAGCATGATTCAGTCTCAAAACAAGTGGAGTGTTTGTGCCGATATTGTGGCCGCAAGACATGATTATCTATGTAATAGCCTGATACGTGTTTATTTTTGTGGTTTTATGTTTTCAATTAAGTGAGAAGATAGAATTAAATTTGGGCATGGGTGTTATAAAATTTTGCTCGTTAATAGTTAAATTAACAACATGTGAAAGTGAAATTAAGATACAAGGTAACGAACGATGTTGATATGGCTACATTAATGGATAATTCGAAATATTTAAAGGTGAGTAAAGTTGGAGGTTTAAGTTGAGTTTTAAAGAAATTCGCAAGACTATGCTCCAGGGGTCACTGCTTGAGCGGTGGGGGTCCGCTCGAGCGGGCAATCGGGAAAAGTTTAGAATAATCTTGCACCATGGAGATTTTTGGATTTATATATATGTTCAACACCCACGTGAGAGACAAAAACCTCTCATTTCTCTTTTCTCCTTTCTCTCTCTTCATGAGAGAAATTCTCCCAGCCATTAAACCCTAGCCCTCCACCATGGAAATTGAAGCTTTGAAGCCAGATTGGGAATGAGCAAGGATGGAAATCAAGCTTTGGAGTAAAGAGGTAGAAGATGGAGCATCAAGGAGCCAAGATCACTCAAGATCCAAACCCTAGGAGGGAGAAGTTGGAGGAAT
>JAULJZ010171486.1:0-24265 GCA_032270985.1 Heliamphora pulchella
GGGCTTGTTTTCATAGGATCTTCTTGAAGCTGTAACAGGCTTGTGAATGTGCTCGTAAACATTCAGATAGCTCAAGTAGAATCTTGAAGCTTGTAAAGGCTTGGAATATGCCCGGAAGTATTCTGAATAGTAGAAATACTCAAGGGAGCTCTTGAGGAGTGGACGTAGGCTTGGATAAAGTCGAACCACTATAAACCGCTGGTGTCTGGTTCTATTTCTCTATCCCTCATATTTTAATATTTGCATTGATTATATAATTGCATATCTTGCTTTATCGCAATATTAAAAGATTTCTCAAAAGACTTTTTAAATTACTTTTTTTTAAAGACCCAATTCACCCCCCTCTTGGGTTGCCTAAATCTAATAGCATAGATGTCCAATATTCTGTATAGTATTTAATCTGGTGTGTAGAGTACGGTTTGCACACAGAAGATTCGATTTTAGATTCTTGCAGAATATAAGTTTTATGTTCACAGTTTAAATGGAAATGGATATACGATCGGTACAACTGTAGTATAGAGTTTTAGTAAGCCTGTCTTGGTTACGGGGAACAGATAATAGCATCGTCTATTCTTCCGACTCTCTGTGCTAGTTCACTTTGTGTGTATTGAATGGGACATTTGGGGTAATTAATTTTGTACTGGCTATATAAATTAATTTATACTCCAAGGTTATTATGAATAGTGCTTATCCTCTTAATCTTTAAATAATTATTGATTTGTGTATATTTAATATTCGTTGTTTTGATTAATTAGAGAGTGCGATCTTATATGGGTCTATATTCTCGGTGAGTTGGATAGTGGTATTATTTATATGACAAATATTAATTATTGACAGAATTCACATCCCGAAAGATCGGGATTGACGATATCCCCTTAAAGTAGCTCATAAGTTTTGACCAGGCTAAACTCTACAGGTAGATTTAATTATCCGGCGGTCAAATAAGTTAAGAGAAAGGGTTTAAGGAATATCAAGATACCGATTAAATTAAATTATCAGTAATTAAATTTAATTGACGGGTATCGGAAATCTTAACGTGAGGAGAAATGGTAAGCATTTAATAACAAGAGCTCAATGCTAGAAGGTCTTGAGATTATGGGTCAGAGTGCAATTATAGTTCTTTAGTAGTGTGAACTGTAATTCAGTGTTTTATGAAAATTATAGAAACCGCTGCATGTCTTTCCATAATTGCAGAAACCTATAATAGGTGTCTGTGTTCCATTGGAAGTCTAACTCATAATTACTCCCCAGGTCCCTATTGTAGTCCTATATATATGTGGGTAGGCTGAACTATTTTTTTATTTTGGATTATTATTATCATTATTATGATATTATTTTTGTCTCTCAAGACTTAAATATATCGAAATTCTGTAGCTACGAGTTTTTGGAAGATCGTAACCCACACTACGTTCGAGGATCGCATACGGGAATACGATAGAAGATCTAAAAGGAGTTTCAACCCGGATTCAAGTCGTAGTTGAAGAACAGATCGACAAAAAGTTTTCTTCTAAATTAACTTTGATTGCATGAGTTTATTTTTTATCGTTCTTCGTCACAATTTTTATGTGGAGCCCGTTCGGCGTTTACCCTTCCAATAATTTTTTTCTCGAAAATAGTTTTAAAAAATAATGATCTTGGCAGTATTACCTCCAACACCCTTCAGATGGAAAAGTGATCCACACTAACAATTATTCAGAATTATCTTTAAAGGAGGTTTGTACTGACGATACCGCAATTAATCTGTCCATTAGGAAGGAAGGCCTTACTGCCGACACGCAAGATTTAATTGTATCGCCTACAAACTGGTGATGGAGACCGCATGATTTATCTGTTAATAAATTTATTCTCCCACTTAGGTTTTGAAAATATTTTTTAGGGTTATAAAAATAAGTTTAATTAAAATAAATTTATTAATGTCGAAAATCACGCGATCTGAAAGAATTAAACATCTTTCCGTGTACACGATTCCAAAGATTCTGGTTCACCAAATTCTCTTTTCGTGTTTAAATGCGTAACAAATAAAATTTAATAAATACATAATTTTTCCTCTAACTTTTCAGTTAACATAGTGATTAAAGGTATTTATTTATTGTATTTTTCATTTCACATTTTTAAAAAAATAATAATTCATTTCGATTAAATATTTTTTTATTTAATTAATTCAAAATTTGGAATTAATTTTCACATTTTTTCAAGATATCTGATTTTTTTAAAAAAAATCATCTTTAAACGTGATATTTTGTAAAAAATAAAGTATCTAAAGATTTTTTATTTAATTAAAATTAATTAATTAAAAAAAACTTAATTTTATTTTTTATTACAAAATATTTTAATTAAAATTAAAATTTTGAATTAATTAAATTAACATGATAAATAAAACTAATATTTATCATTCACGCAGTTAATATATATAAAAAATAAATTAAATGCAAGATATAATAAATATATATTAATTTTATGATCAAATAGAAACTCTGATGAGTTTTAATCTCTTTCTCAAAGATATGCTGTAATGATTCAATCATTATCTATATTAGCTTCTTGTATCCCGATTGCATCAGAATTTCTTGATATGTAGTGATATACATGTACAATACTCCTCGATCAATGTATATCAGAAATATCGAGCCAAAATAGCCCCGAGCCACCAGCACCACCGCCGGCCACCACACACGTACTGCGTCACCGCGCCTTTGCACATGCCCCGCGCCTTGCGCGCTGTTGCCGCAGAAACATTTTGCTCCGATATTTGTGCTACTGTGTTTGGTGCTGCTGTGTTTGAAAACTGCTGATGTGTTTGGAAACCTCTACTTTGAATGGAAACCGACGGCTGTGTTTGATTTGCACCGCAACAGTGTTGTGGAATTTGCGCCACTTGGAATTGCATCACTTGTTGTTCTTTTTTAACCAGAAAAAAATATTGGAAAAAACAATTGCTACAAAGCAACCAAGAAAAAAAAACTCAATTTGCGGCTAAAATCGTAAGAGCCATTGCCAGTTGCCGTCGCCTTCGTTCTTCCATACCTGTTCTTATTTTTTTTTTAATAAACTAGAAAAAAATAAAACTTAAAGAACATAAAATTTTTACAGTGAAACCTATGTCCAGTAGGCTCACATTCGATCTAAAGAAAATTAATCTATCACAGTCAACTCTCGTGGAAAAAAAATTAATTCATCGTCCACGCATTCAATCAAATATGAAAATAAATGATGATCATAAAATCGTGATTAGAACGCTTGCAAAACAAAGTTAGCAACAATTCTAAAACTATCTGGCCTCAATAACCGATAAAAAAAATAAAGCAGTTCTGATGCCAATTGTTGGAGGCAAAATTGCAAAGATCAATGTTTTTCCAAACGATTTTCGGTAAAAAAATATTAACTGCATGGGCAAACGCCAAAACGGACTCTAGATGAAACTTTTGACATCGAACGATCAAAATTAAAACCCGTATAACCAAAGTTAATTTAGAAGAATACCTTTTTATCGGTTGATTCTTCAACTATGATTTTTTTTCGAGTTAAAGCTCTTGTCAGACCTTCTACTGTACTCCCTCACGTGATTCTCGAACGTAGTGCGGGCTACGGACTATCAAGAACTCGTACCAGTAGGACCCAAATAGTTTTAGTTTTGAAAGACAAGTTATGAAATTGGTTCAGTCTGCCCCCATATATATAGGGCTATAGTAGGGACCTGGAGAGTAATTATGAGTAAGACTTCCAGTGGAACACATACACGTATCAGCTGTTTCTGTAATTAAACAAACCTCATAGCAGTATCTGCAATTATGAAAAAGCAGTAGCAATTTCTGCAATTTTTATAAAACACTGAATTACAGTTTATACCACTAAAGAACTATAATTGCACTCTGACCTATAATCTCAAGACCATATAGCATTGAGCTCCTGTTATTAAATGTTTACCATTTCTCCCCACGTTAAGATTCTTGATACCTGCCAATTATATTTAATTATTGACAATTTAATTTAATCGGCATCTTGATATTCATTAAGCCCTTCCGCTTAACTTTTTTGATAGCTAGATAATTAAATTCACCTGCAAGGTTTGGTCCGGTCAAAAATTATAAGCTTCCTTAAGAGGGTATCGTCAATCCCAATCTTTCGGGACATGAATTCTGCCAATAAATAATTTTCGTCATATAAATAATATCGCTATCTAACTCACCGGGAGTATAGAACCATATAAGATTGCACTCTCTAATGAATCAAAATATCGAATATTAAATTTACGCAAATCAATAATTATTTCAGGATTAATAGGATAAGCACTCTTCAAAATAATTTTGGGGTGTGAATTAATTTATATAGTCAGTATAAAATTAATTATCCCAAATGTCCCGTTCAATATACACAAAGTGTACTAGCACAGAGAGTCGAAATACTAGACGACGCTATTATTTGTTCTCCGTAACCAAGATAGGTTTACGAAAACTCTGTGCTACAGTCGTACGGATAGTGTATTCATTTTCATCTAAATTGTGAACAAAAAACTTATATTCTGCAAGAACATAAAATTTGATCTTCTGTGTGCAAGACGTGCTCTACATACCAGATTAAATATTATACAGAATATTGGATATCTATGCATAACATTAAAAAAATGATACACATACATTCCTCATAAAGATTATCATAAAATGAAAAATTAATTTTATTAAAAAATAAAATTAAATACTAAAAATATGATTTTCAGTATACCAACCCCAACACACACAACTCAAGAGATATAGACAATAGGTTATCAAAATCGTCAATTTTATCAAATATCATTTCAATTTCAAGATATGGGTCCCTTAACCCCAAAATCTCCAATTTTCATGGTTTAAACTCAACTTCAAACCCTAGCCTAACAATTTTCAAATCCAAACATACCCACCGATAGTGGAAAGAGAGAATCATGTTAAAACATCCATGGATCTAACATTTAACCCTTACCAACATCAAACCCTAACCTAGGGCTTCAAAAACATCTTTTTCATGCTTTTATGTTCATAAATTTAAAAATACAATACATATCATATTGACATTCAAGAGTAGTCATAGATCTTACCTTTGGGATGCTAGATCCACAAGAAAAGCCCCAAACGAGCTCCAACAACACGGAGAGAATCGGGCTTGCATTGTCTAGATTGAGCCATGTCTAGATTGAGCCTTCAACGGGCTAAATGATCAAGATGGAAGTAAGAAATCCTCTTAAAAGGGGCCAAGGAAGCTGCAATAACTCTCTAAACACAAATTCTAGCTCTCACACAAGCTCTAGAGAGAGATAAAAGAGAAAAGAACGAGGGAACCAACCCAAAACCCATAACTTATAGCCTCTGCTCGACAAAGACCGATCGATCGGTCTGGAGACTGCTCGATCGGTCTCCGCAACTACCCAGGTAGTTCGACTTTGAACAAGTATATCTTCTTCATCTGAACTCGAAATAAGGTCATTCTTGTGCTAAACCTAAAACCCCAGAAGTCTACTTTCCAATGGTTTTAACCCCATACCAGGATTCATTTTGTACAAAAAGATATGACCAAAATAGTGAAGGTATGTTACTTTCTTCCACACCCTTTTCGCATATTTTTGTCCCCACATCTTTTGGAACCTCATTTTCTACACTGAACATATCTCAACATGCGTATCCAATCTCATAATACTCTCTAATGACTTATAAAAATCGAGATTTTGTTCTTACCCAAAATCAACAGTTAATCCTTCTTTAAAATAAAACGGGTCGGCTCACTACGACCTCTCCTACTTAGGAAATTTCATCCTCAAAATTAGGTATACATCAAGAACCAAACATCTCAGGGCATTTCTCACGAACTATCGACTCTCGTTCCCACGTAACTTCTTCAACATCGTGGTGAAGTCATAACACCATCACATACCGAATAGTTCTCCCTCACAAGACTTATTCTTCAGCGTCAAGGATTCTCATCGGTCAATGCTCGTAGGTTGTCGCCCTCTACCCTTAATTCCATCTAATTCAAAACGTGGGATAGGTTCGGCTCATACTTACGTAACATAGATACGTGAAAAACGTTGTGCACGAAGGCTAACTATGGTGGTAATGCTAGGTGATAGGCTACCTCTCTAATCCTATCAAGGATCTTAAACGACCCGATGAAACGAGGTGATAACTTTCCACTCTTACCAAATCTCATTAAACCCTTCCGTGGCGAGACCTTTAAGAGCATATGGTCTCCCACCTTAAATGCTAACGGTCTCCTCCTCTTATATGCATAACTCTCCTAGCAGTTTTGAGTGGCTACTAAACATTTACGGATTGCGATGATCTTTTTTGTGATTTCGCGCACAAGCTCGACTCTTAACACGACTGTTTCATCAACTTTGGTCCAATAAGCGGGTGACCTGCAAGGTCTACCAAATAATGTCTCATAAGGTGCCATCTCAATGCTCAACTGGTAACTGTTATTGTAGGCAAACTCCACTAGCAGCAAATGGTCCTCCCACCACCTCCGAAAGTCTAAAACACACGCTCACAACATATCCTCAAGTTTCTAAATGGTGTGCTCCGACTGACCATCTGTTTAGGGATGAAAATTTGTACTACGAAGTAGACTCATCCCCATAATTGACTGCAAACTCTGCCAAAAATGTGACGTGAAACAAGAATCTCGATCGAAAATGATGGAAATCGGCACTCCGTGGAGTCTAACTATCTCACTCACATAAAGCCTACTAAGCTTGTCGATAGAATGTTTCATCCGAATTGGTAGGAAATGTGCTGACTTAGTCAATCTATCCACCACAACCCACACGACATCATGCCCTCTTGGCGACCTCGGAAGGCCCGAAACAAAATCCATGGTGATGTTCTTCCATTTTCATTCTGACACTGGAAGTGGTTGCAACTGGCCCCCTGGTTTTTGATGCTCGGCCTTCACTTGTTGACAAGTGAGATAACACGAGACAAAAAGCACAACGTCTTTCTTCATACCCATTTACCAAAACTGTCTACGCAAGTCATGATACATCTTGGTGCCACCCGGATGCACTGCTAAGCACGAGTGATGAAACTCACAAAGTACGTCTCCGTGATACACTTTCAGCACAAAAATTCTCCTCGCAAACCTCAAACTCTGATCGGAGTGGACAACCCACTCCTTAGCATCCTCGCTGCTCAAGACTCGCTCCTGAAACATTAAACTTTCTGCATCCGACTATTGGGCCTCAACAACGCGGTGAATAAGGGTAGGCTGAGAACTCCATGCGTGCTAACGTGCTCAAAGACTTCTGACTAAGGGCATTGACTACAACATTGGCCTTGCCCGGATGATACTGTAGATCGAAATCATAATCTCCTAAGAACTCCATCCATCTTCTCTGGCGTAAATTCAGCTCCTTTTGGGAAAATAAGTACTTTAAACTCTTATGATCCGGGAACACTTCGAAGCGTTCTCTATACAGGTAGTGTCTCTAGGTCTTTAGAGCAAAGACCAATGCTACGAGCTCCAAATAATGTGTAGGGTAGTTCTTCTCATGAACTTTCAACTGCCTTGATCCATAGGCTACCACCTTACCAAGTTGTATTAACATACCACCCAACTCCTCGTGCGACATATCGCAATAAGCGGCATAACCAAGTCCTCTCTCTGGTACAATTAAAATAGACACACTAGTTAATCTTGTTCTCAATGTCTGAAAGGCGAGCTCATAGTTGTCCTTCCACACGAACTTGATTCCCTTTCGTGTAAGGCGTGTCATAGGCGCTGCGAGTCTAGAGAAATCTTTCACAAACTAACTGTAGTAACCTGCTAAACCCAAGAAGCTTCGAATCTCAAACACATTCTTTGGTCTTTCCCACTCCATCACAGCGTCGACCTTGGAGGAATCTACTACCACCCCATCTCTCGAAACTACATGTCCCAAAAACTTCACCTTTGGTAACCAAAATTCACTCTTCTCGTACTTGGTAAACAGTCGATGTTCTCGTAACAATTGTAAGGCAACCCGAAGGTGCTCCTCATTTTCCTCTTCCAATGATGAGTAAATCAAGATGTCGTCCATGAACACCACCACGAATCGATCAAGGTAAGGGTGGAAGATACGATTCATAAGGTCCATAAATGTCACCGGCGCATTAGTCAGTCCAAAAGGCATGACTAACAACTCAAAATGTCTGTAACGAGTATGAATAGCCATTTTCAGAATGTCTTCCTCCTTGATCCGTAACTAATGATTACCCGATCTCAAGTCGATCTTCGAGAAACAACACGAACCCTTTAGTTGATCAAACAGGTCATCGATACGAGGCATGGGATACTTATTTTTAACGGTCATGTGCTTCAACTTACGATAATCTATACAAAGGTGCAACGACCCGCCCTTCTTCTTTGCAAACAATGTCGGAGCTTCACAAGGAGACACACTAAGGCAGATGAACCATTTATCCATCAACTCCTGGACCTGCACCTTTAACTCTATCAATCCAGCCGGTGCAAAGTGCTATAAGGGCATAGAAGTTGGGGTAGTCCTCAGAATGAGATCTATGGAAAACTCGACTTCCCGCCGTGGCGAAAGCTCAAACAAATCACTCGAAAACACGTCTAAAAACTCATAGACAACGGGAGGAAGCTCTCCCCAACTAGGATCAATTTTACTCACCGACGAGGTAGAGAAAAGGAGGCTAAGGCTGTCACGGCTCCGCGATCTAAGAGGCTTAGGTGCTAAACTATTGTCCTGGTCACTCACAAAATAAAAGGAATCTCCCTTTGGTGTGCAAACAAACACTCGTCGCCGGTCACAATCAATGAAGGCGCAAAAGGTGATCAGCCAATCCATCCCCATGATAATATTGAACGCCATCATATCAAGCATGACAAACTCAAATACCAAGCGGTGGTCGGCAATCTCTATCTCACAAGCTCTACAAACACGTCTCAACACGGTAGTCTCACCCATCGGTGTCTCTACACATAAGACATTACCCAACACGTCTATCTCTAATCCCAATGCAGATGCGAATGTGGATGAAATGAAAAAATGCAATGCTCCAGTGTCAACGAGATCACTGGCCCAAGAATGGTACACTAAGAACGTACCTCGTATGATCGAAGGACTAGCTGTGGTTTTTAGCATGGCAAGTGCCACTGATGTACTGGGATCCACCAGAGCATACACTCGCCCTTGGTTCCCTTGATTTTGTCCACTGTTGCCTCTAGCTCCCAGCTATCTCACTAACTGAGCTGAGGTAGCACTTCTTACTGTCCTCGCAGACTGTACCCCCAAATGCTACTGCGATTGGCCATATCTCTGTCACACCTACGATGCCTATACCCGATGTGTTCCAATAGCACCCTAAACACACCATTCCTAAGGGCAATCTCGTCATAAGTGACCCACCTGGCCATACTGGAAACATTAAAATGGGGTCCTCCCCTGAGTTTGACTTTGGTGCTGCTGTTATCCTCCATGTGTACAGTCCCTAGCACGAGGCCCTGGTTATTTGCATGTGTAGCATATCATCTCCCGACGTTCAGAGTGCCCTGATGTACCCATAGATGGTGCGGGTGCAGACAGTTGCTGAAGCTGAGATCTCGTGGGATAAGAACTCGATCCCCCTAATTTCTGCCTTTTCACCTGATACCCTTCAGATTGAGAACCGAAAATCCCCTAATGAGACTTGCTCTTCCTAATCTTACGGCTCTCCGCCATGGCATTCTCTACTCAGATAGAGGCTTCTACGATCTCGTGTAGACCCAAAAGCCCAACGCTGTAATCTTATCTTTGATCGAAGGTCGAAGACCCCTTTTAAACCTCTTGGTGCGCAACTCCTCCGCTGACACCATCTCGGGTGCAATCCGTGACAGATTCGCAAACTTGGCTTCATACTGGACCACGGTAAGATTCCCTTAGATAAGAGAGAGAAACTTCTCCCGATACATGTCCCTTGACGAACCTAAAAAATACATTTCTAAAAAGACCCTAGTAAAAGCGGTCCACGTGCCATCCACGGTGGTCTTAGCAAACTTCCACCACTCTCTCGCATCATCCAGAAGTTAGAATGCCGCTAACCTAACACGCAACTCATCCTCCCCGATCTCTAGAGTGTCTAAGATCGTCGTGGTTACTTCCAACTACTCAGTGGCAACTTTGGGGTCTGGCTCCGTAGAGAAGGTCGGACGATCCAACCGCCAGAATTCTCTCATTACCACAGAGGCTTTTGGCTCGGGAGCCCTTACTCCAGCCCTAGTCGGCTCGACCATTGCTCTCATTGTAGCAAGCATCTCTTGTACAACATCAACACCGCCCACTTGTTCCTACGGTGCATGAACATCCCCTTCTTTTAGAACTAAGGCATATGCACGACCTCAGCCTCGGCCTCAACCGCTACTATACCTCAGCAACATCACTCTACGAATAAGAAGGAACAAGGAAAGATATCAAAACAAAGCTTATAATAACCTATCTCTCACAGATAACATTACTCTTTAATAAGACATCACATTATACGAATCGTCGCACCAACACACCTTATGCAATACATAACGAGGGAAACTAATCGGAATGGCACGTCAATTCGGCTAACTCATTTGGATTTCTAGTTAGAACGGACGTCGGCCAAATGCTTTTCTAACTCAAATCCCAGACTAGTCGATCGGCCGCCCATGGGCTAGACATATCATCCTAAGAGTCCAACCTCCATACCCACATAACACGTAGCATGCGAATGCCAAGTCATACTCAAGATATTTCATGCTAGCACACCAAGTCATGAATATCACACATCAGTGCAAACTCTCACGCAATGGACCAACCACTCCGACAGTTCCTAGGCATTCAAACCTAATACTCTGATACCAATCTGTGACGCGCCAAATTTGAACCACATGAATCACCTAAGAAAAACCCATTTTACAAACCAAAACCCGCCAAAGCTTACCTTAATCGACCCGATTCAAATGAAAACAAACAAGTTTAAAACTTATAAAATACGTCGAACTATGGGTTTAGTTTAAAGTGAAAGAAAGGTTTAAAGGAGCAAAACGCAACCCCAAAAGCCGAGCCTTTTAAACAAAACTAAAAAAACTTCAAAGCTTTCCCAGACTGATCGATCGGTGAAAAGACCGATCGATCGGTCTTTCGCCTGCACGAGAGTACCGGGAGCATCAAGAGACCGATCGATAGACCGATCGATCGGTCTATCGATCTGTCTTGTTCTTGGCCCCTTTTCAAGCCAAAAACCTATTTTTCAAAACTTAGAATATTTTTAGTATCTTTCAACGAATGTTAAGCAAAGAAATAACCTTTTAAAAAGAAACAAAGTCATTACAAAATCTCCCTCGATATGCAAGGGTTTATAGAAATCGTCATTTTCAAAACCAAAAGTTAGTATTTCAAGGTTATATATATATATATATATATATATATATAGCAAACAATAGGAAAAGTAATCCCTCATAATATCTATACAAAAGATTTAGGAGTAAGAAAGCATACAAACAAACCAAAGCGTCCTCCCATGTATACAATTCATGAGTACAAATAGCCTTAAGGCCTTACAAAACGAATGCCAACTAAATCCAATCCCAAGGCATGATATCAAAGAATTACATTTACAATATATGCATATCTCGAAGGATCTTTCTATGCAAATGTAATTCTATCCAAAAGCTCCACAAAAAGGGTTCTCCACGACCAAGCCCCTCACTCGACTACTTTCTTTCCATTGTACCTGAAATGGGTTAAACAACATGAGCCGAAAGTCGTAGGAACAAGACTAGTAATGAGCATGTGCATGGTACATGAGGATGGTTATGTGGGATGCACACATAAGTTTAATTGAAAATCATTTCATTTGTCCCAAGCCAAGTTCCCAAAACATAACTAAGTTTTGCAGAAAAGAATTATCATTCATTACTCCATAGTTTTGGTGAATTTAAGCATTTTATCCAATCATATTATTAATCCCCAACAACTTAACACATGTTCGCATCCCATCATTTTACCCATTCATCCGATTAAGGTTTTACTAACCCAATTGATTCATCAATTCTTTTAAACACCAAAGCCGAACGGTGCCTATAGACTCTGACATATTTATCACCACTGGTCCACGCGAGGTCCGAGAGATAAATATCCATTCTATAGCCCGACACGGAGAGCATACATTTTTTATTTCTCTCAGAAACTTCAATGGGTGGGCCGCCCAAGAGCACGCTTTTACGGGGATTAACCCGAAGGAAGGGTCAACCTTATATTGCGCAAGTTTTTGATCTTTCACCGAGGATTAACTCGTGCCCTAACTTATTCATCCAATATCATCACACGGTACTTTAATTATTCAATTGTTCCATTTCATTAATCCATAAACAAAACAAGCCCTACCCACATTGCTACATGCATGCTCCGATTTTTCATTAAAAACCCCACATTTTCATACCCAGCATCGTCATGTGCCACACAACTCATGAGATATAGACAATAGGTTATGAAAATCCTCAATTTTATCAATAATCATTTCAATTTCAACATATGGGTCCCTTAACCTCAAAATTCCCAATCTTTATGGTTTAAACTCAACTTCAAACCCTAGCCCAACATTTTTCAAATCCAAACATACCAAACGGTAATGGAAAGAGAGAATCATGTTAAAACATCTATGGATCTAACATTTAACCCTTACCAACATCAAACCCTAATCTAGGGCTTCAAAAACATCTTTTTCATGCTTTTATGTTCATAAATTAAAAAATACAACACATATTATATAGACATTCAAGGGTAGTTATAAATCCTACCTTTGCAATGCTAGATCCATAAGAAAAGCCCCGAATGAGCTCCAACCACGAGAATCTCCAACCACACGATGAGAATCAGGCCTCTAATGTCTAGATTGAGCCTTCAATGGGCCAAATGATCAAGATAGAAGCAAGAAATCCTCTCAAGAGGAGCCAAGGAAGCTATAATAACTCTCTAAACACAAACCCTAGTTCTCACACAAGCTCTAAAGAGAGAGAGAAGAGGAAAGAATGAGGGAACCAACCCAAAATCTTTAACTTATAGCCTCTGCCCGACACAGACCGATCGATTGGTCTAAAGACCACTTGGTCAGTCTCTGCGACTACACAGTTGGTCCGACATTGAACAAGTATATCTCCTTCATCCGAACTCCAAATAGGGTCATTCTTGTGTTCAAACTAAAGCCCCAGAAGGCTAATTTCCAATGGTTCTAACCCCATACCAGGATTCATTTTGTACAAAAAGATTTTCCCCCACATCTTTGGGAACCTCGTTTTCTTCACCGAACATATCTTAACATGCGTATCC
Source organism: Heliamphora pulchella (assembly GCA_032270985.1). NCBI lineage: Eukaryota > Viridiplantae > Streptophyta > Magnoliopsida > Ericales > Sarraceniaceae > Heliamphora > Heliamphora pulchella. The sequence continues at coordinate 13,307 of JAULJZ010171486.1, forward strand.
AAGCTCATAATACTTTCCAATGACTTACAAAAATCAAGATTTTATTCTTACCCAAAACCTATAGTTAATCATTCTTTAAAATAAAACGGGTCGGCTCACTACAAATAAAATCATCAAAATTAATTTAAAATGTCCTTGGGCTAACGAGCAAGCAAGTGAGCAAGCGAGAGAGAGAGAGAGAGAGAGAGGTATGTGCAGTAAGTGATATGATGAACATGGAATTTTGTTTGATAACTTATATCAGATTTTATAGCAAGTATATTATACTATTATTTTGATTTGATCTCAAAACGATCAATAGAGCTATTTATGACATCTCCACATTTGCGAGTGCATGCTTGTGGGGAAACAATAGCTGAATCTTGGAGAGTAGAATACCAACAACCTGTTGCACCGAGTCACGCACTCTGTGGGGCAAAAATCTATTCTTAAGGACAATGAAGTTCTTCATGCCTCTGTCGATAAGTTTTCTCTATCCTTAATTTTATCCTTATTATTTATTTAATTTTTATTGGATCCCTCAAAATTTTCTGCAAAGATGTGTAATTGAAATTGGAAAAAATTGGTAACTTTGTTCAATCACACATTGGTTGGGTGAAAGATGGTTGAGTGGATTATATAAGCCAACTTTGGCCTAAGGGGTGTACTCCTTGGGAGTACACAATTTTGTGGAAGGAGAAGGACCTACCTAATGATGGATTCAACCCAAACCCCAAACACGTGCACGCGCAAGCCATCGCTACCACCGCCGCTTACCCATCCGACTGTCAAGCCGGCAGAGCTGGGTCAGGACGGGCGAGGTTGGCTTAGGCTCGGGTCCGTGGTCCAAGGTCTATGGGTCGTGGGTTGTGGGTTGCAGTTCGAGTCGACTCTTATCCTTTTATGAAAAATTTATTTATTTAAATTTTCAATTTTTTATAAAAAAAATTTATATTATTTAAATTTTAAATTTAAGTTATCGTTTTATCTGTTACTGACCATTGGAAGTTCGAACGGACCATTAAAGGTTCGCGCCTGTTGCGCGGTTCAACCAGTTTTGTGTCAGTTTGGTTTAATCTAAACAGTCACCTGGATCGCTTATTTAAAGGCTATTCCAGTGCCCATTTCATTCATCCAACTTTTAGCCCTCTACATTCTTCATTACCGAAATTCACCATTGCACTATTTCCTTCATTATTGATCAAGTTTTTTGAGAAAGTTCCAGCACATCAAGGTTCGCTGTTTGTGCAGATTATTGTGCTTCTTCTGCACATGGCGATCATTTTATCCTAGAGGCAGATGCCCATCCAATAGTAAGGCATCGAGTCTTAAGGAGACAACGTCCAACGTTGGACTCAATCGCAAAGTTAGCCTATTTTGCATCTGTTCTGTAAGCGTTTGAGTTTTATGATAGGTTCTATTTTTTTTATTTAATTCTGTTCTGTTTCTATTTAAACACATTTTATTTGCTAAGTTCTTTTTTGTTCTTAGTTTATTGTTTAACAAAATATTTTTTTGAAACTATTTATCGGTTTGCTTTTCTCTTTATGCTGCTTTTCCTTTCTGTACAACGAAAACAGAATTAAAGAGGCATTTCTGATTTTTTCAAACAAATATTATTTTTTGGTTTTTGGTTGCTATAATTTATTTTACTACATTCTTTTTTAATTTGATCAACCAACAGATTGTTGTTTTTCCAATTTAGCTAACAATATTATGACAAAACAAATTTATTTCTGGAAAAATATTATCGGTGTTTTATTAAACTTATGTTACAGTGCTTTAATTTTACTATATTGTGGTTTTATAAAACTTATTTTTTGATTCTGTTTCGGTATTGATTCAGCTTTTGTAGTGATGGCAACCGAAATCGAAAACAGAGCAAATCCCATCCCTCCTACACCTACCCCTGTTGTTGCTTCTGTTTCAGCCCTAATTCTAGCTATAATTCTTGTGAACCATGGTGAGAAGTTAGAAAAGTTTAGTAGGAAAGAGTTCAAAAGATAGCAGCAAAAGATGTTGTTCTATCTTACGATGCTAATTCTGGTGCGGTTCCTCAAAGTGCATGATTCTTCTTTGTCAGAGAATGAAGGAGATCGACAAGTTGTTGGTACAGTCAAAGCATTGAAGCATGATGACTTCTAATGTCGAAACTACAGTCGGAATGGCTTGGAAAACATGTTATATAATGTGTATGTTATCCCAAGAGCATTTTATATGAAATTTGATGATTTTATAAAAAGGCATTTTCTATTTAAGTTTAAAAAGAAAAGAAATAAAATATTCTCCAAAAAGGTTGAGTCGACACTATACGCCTATGAATCGACACTTTATGCCATATGAGTCGACACTTCACCCTAAATGGGTTGAAACTTAGTGTTCTCAAATAGAACTTTTGGGTCGACACCAATTAGCCTTTGAGTCGACACTTACAAGTAAAGCTCGCTTGATAAACTCAAGCATCAACACTATCAAGGTTGAGGGTCGACAGTACTAACGCTTTGCTTAAGACTTTCTAAGAACAGGTTGAGTCAACACCAATGATCAATTGGGTTGAGAACCTTATTATTGAACCAGAATCCAAGTTGAGTCGACACCAGCAAATGATTGAGTCGACACCAGTAAATTCTTGAGTCGACACTAAGTCAACGTCCAATGATCGTGATGAGTTGACGCCAACACCAACATATACATAGGTTGACACTTAACCACCCTTAATGGAAATCAACTTGTGTCGACACCAATGCAAGCATGAGTTGACACCAAGTGAACCTCTGAATTTTTGATAAGTGTGTCGACACAAGAGATCACATGAGTCAACACCAAGTCACTATTCGAGCAACACTCAACTTGTGTCGACACCAGTGCTCGAATGAGTCGACACCGCGTAATACCTAGACATTAATCACCTTGTTTCGACACCAAATATCGTATGAGTTGACACCAAGTGGCTCTCTGGATACCTCTCATCTTATGTCGACAGCAGACAACGAATGACCCGACACTAAGCGATCCTCTAGAGAACCAGAAGTTTGGGTCAACACCAACGCAAATATGTGTCGACACCAAAATTTCAATAGCTAAAGTATTTTGGCTGGGTCGACACCAATGCAGATATGAGTCGATACCACAGAAGACATGAATCCTTGAGTCGACACCACTCTAATATGAGTCAACACCGAGCTTTAACCTGAAGAATTGAAGAAATCGTAGAGTGAACACCAGATTCAGTCTGAGTCGACACCAAGGTGTAGGAGCTGAATGACTAAAAGTTGAGTTACACCTCGTGAAGAATGAGTCAACACTTTTGTCTAAGAACCAAAGCCAAGACCAATTTGTGTCAACACCAAAAAGCTTTGTGTTGACACTTGTGATAGATTTCAAAAAGGGTGTTGTTCAACGGTAACATTTTCAGAGCATTAATTGCCTCCACCTACCACCAATGGTCAGTTACATTAGTAGGCTATAAAAGGAGTAAATCTCAAAGCTTTAAAATTCTGGATCATTGATGAACTAAGTGCATTGAAAGTAAACAAACCTCCTCTAGTTCATTAAAAGCTCATATACTCATTTAGCCCTAGAATCACTCACTTCCTTATGTATTAATTACCAAATCATTGTAAGGAGTGAATGTAAGCGATATTCTCAAATTCTCAAATTCATTTATTGTAAATGAAAGGGTGAGTCACCCTTATAGCCTTTAAGAGAGTCTGCTGCACTTCTTAAAAAGAGCTGAAGAGTGTTAAAAAAAATAGAGTGTTCGTGAAATGCAAGGGTTTTGAAAGGAAATTTTTGTTAAGTGTATCTTGTGAACTTAACCCTAACATAACTCAAAGACTTTATCATATAAGAATCAAACCGATGGATAAGCAACTTTATTTCCTTTCTTTCTTTTTTTTCTTTTCTTGAAGATGGCAGGTAGATGACCCTATAACCAATGTCTTTAATTATGAATATAATATCTTACTTAAGTATGAATGATGCAGTAGCTTAAACTCTAATTAAGGTCGATGTTACCCATGCAAATATTGTGTGTGATTTTAGGTGTAAACTTACGATGAGACGGTTGCACCCCTCCCTATCTTGACTCGATATAAATGTCTCAAACCAATCTGGGTTAATAGAACCGATGTCGAATTTAGATGTGTACAGTTGCAGTTTTTTATATACCCTTTCTTCTAGGATCATATATCCATTGTGAAATGATAACTATCAATTCGTACTCAATTCCTCTTGATTTAGTTGAGTGTCATACTTGGATAATTTCATACATTCAAGTTTTAACTATTAGGTTAGGGCTAGATAATAACTAGTGTTTGTGGGCTTTTCTTTTCGTGGGGGGGGAGGGGGGGGGGGGCACCGGATATCTATTATTTTTAGAAAAATGTTCTTTTCTTTTTAAAACAAAAAATCCATGATATCTGAGCTCCTTTTAAGAAAAATAAAGCCGCCACTTGATTTTTGAGAAAAAATCAAGAAAAACAAAAAAAGTATGTGGGTCTTTTAAAAGCATATTCAGAGAAAAAGAGGATCTGGGGGCTAGGGTATGAAAAGGGAAGGTGTTAGGCACCATTTTTCTCCCAATCGTGAGGTTAGCCTCAACTTTGTCAATATTAGTTTTTGTTCTAAATTGTTTAAAGGTAACATATACAAAACGAGAGATTAAAGAGAGTTTAAACAAAAGCATGCAAAGAAATAAAATCCTAACAATGATTCTTAGAGTCATGCAACTTGATTATTATTTCTAGATATGTCACACGCATCGCTTGAGCAAAGTAAAACAAAAAGCATGCGAGTAAGCGATAAAATAAACAAATAAGTACCTAAGGGACATGCAAAGAGACTTTCACTGCTAATCAAGCAATAAATAGACGATATAGGAAAAAGAGAAAAGATTAAAACACTATTTCAAGCTACTAGATATACACAAAATACACAGCTGTGGCAACTAATGTTGCAGCCATGAGGTAATAAGGCACAAAAGTGGTGGCAGCGGCAAACATAGGGTAACTGCGAGAAGCATGATGGAACATATTCATGGCCGTGACAAACAAAGGTCGCGGTTGTAGTTTTTTAAAGGTCTAGAAAAAGGGGAACATAGAATAAGGCCCAAAAGGGGCTTAAGTGTACAGGAAAAGCAGAGCAGAGGTCATGACCTATTGATTCTAAGTCAAATCCACCATACTTCATCCTCTATGTAAGCAATAACTCTAAACAGAATATACAGGATACAAAAAATGATAAAAGAATATGATAAACACATTTCTCATGTTATTGGCCTCAATAAACCTTATGGCCATAGCAAAGGTAGGTGATGGCCGTGAAAATCGTAGAAATAAAGATTATGGCTCTCGTTGGAAATGCGTGGCCTGTAAAGTGTGGCTTATAAGACACACGGCCGTGACACTGAAAGGTCACAGCCATTGTATTTCTAATCCACAAAATACATGGGAATGAAGTTGTAGAGAACATAGACCATGACCTATTTGGTCTAAGCTAGATCCCCTATTCATCACCCACCAAGAAAATAAACTAAGGCATAGAAAAAGAAAAGAAGCGATACTAAATAGAACAGTAAAAAGAAAAAAAACTTAAAATAAATGAACATCAGGGGGTTTTTAAAGGAGTTTTCACATCTTAGCCTAAAAACAAAAGTCGCGGCTGTGACTATAGGATGTCACGGTCGAACTATTTATAGGCATAAAGATGGCGGCTAAGTATAAAATCTCACGGCCATTACTGTGGGTTTAACAAAACATACGGCCGTTACATTAGAAGGTCGCGGCCGTTATATTTCAGAACATCAGAAAATTATTGGTGTGCTCAGTGTGCTTGTGAGCGTCAAAATGAAATAAAAATGACTATAAATATATGAAACAGAAAACTACAAATACACTGTTTATAGTAAAAACTTGAAGAAATAATACTTGTATTGAAATAAATAACAAATAAGCAATAAAAAACAGAAGAAACCACACCCATGACACCCTTGGGGGAAGAAAATGAGGGTTTATAGAAGAGTCGTGGTTCCTAAGGTTACCTCGTATGAATATCTGCCTCAAATGGCCCCTTGGGGGTGAGAATAGGATGGCTCCAAACTGATATCGCCTCTACGAGCTCCTCCATTTCAAGAAAGAACACGACCAAGGCTTAGGAAACATGAAATAGATGGGTGAGTATTGATTTTGGCAGAGTTTGGACCTTTAGGTTCTTTTTTCTCTTTTTTTTTTTAAAAAATGACGCCTATTTATAGGTAAAATGGGCAACACAGACCCCCTCTGTAATGCTGCCACTTGTCAAAAAAGAGGTTATAGTGACGGCCGCTACCTTTTTGCTTTTGTATAGTGATGGTCGTGACCTTTATGGTGGTGAAAAGGACAGCTGTGACTTTCAAAAGTCGCGGTTAGGTTTAAGGTTTCAACAAAAGTAATGGCCGTGACAAAAGAAGTCGCGGCTTGCTTTAAGGTTTTCAAAAAGGTTGCGACCGTGATAGGAAGGACACAGCCTGTTCTAGGGTTTTTAAAAATGTGGCGGCCGTGAGGATAAGAATGTCACGGCTTGAGGTTTTGTTGTGGTTTTCTTGGGTTTTGAGCCAAATTTGTGATTTTGCTTGCTTGATGTATCTTTGAGCATGATTCTCATACTTTCGTCATTGGGGTGTATTCGAAATGGATGCCTAAGATTCGGCTTGGTCAAATTGGGTTGTCTACAGTTGCCTCTATTTGGCAGAGCTTACAGCAACTCATGGTGTAAGTAAATGTCAAAGCTCAAGAGACAACCAATCGAACAAGCCGCTAATCTTAGGCACAAATAAAACATGCAAAAAAGAGTGGTCAAACTCGAATTTCCATCGAGCTTCTTCCGTACCCCATTACAAGGGTTCAGACCAGTCATAGTTTGTGGGGCAATGTATATGATGCAAATAGGCTAATCATGATGCATGACAGATACGATATGGTGCAAACATATATAATGCCAAATATAGGAACTTCTAAAGGTCGAGTCAAGACCTGAAGAAATAAACAACAATAAAAAAGCTTTAAGAACTCCATGGGGGTGCTTGGGAAGCGGGGCTTAGGGTGCTTAGAATATTGGGGCTTGGCAAACCTAAGAATCGTCTAACGAACTTAGGACCTAGACAACGCTTCGCATATCAATAGGGTTTTAGAAGAGGCGGATGCCTAATCCTTTAGGGCTTAGGAAAAAAGGGACGCCTTGTCCTCTAGGGCTTGGGAAAGAGGTATGCTTAGTCTTCTAGGGCTTGGAAGAGAGGGATGCCTAGTCCTCTAGGGCTTGGGAAAGAGGGATGCCTAGTCCTCTAGGGCATGGAAAAGAGGTATGCCTAGTCCTCTAGGGCTTGGCAGAGAGGGATGCCTAGTCCTCTAAGGCTTTGAAAAGAGGTATGCCTAGTCCTCTAGGGCTTGGAAAAACCTATGAATCGTCACACAAACTTAGGACTTAGACAACACTTCGCGTATGTTTTTACAAGAGAGGGAGAGGACTCGGTGCAAGTGATGGCCCTTGCTGCTTCTTTCTTCTTTTCTTTTCTATTTTATACATGGAGGCCTACGTACCTATTTCTTTACTTGGGCCTACGTGCTCGCTGATACACTTGATGCACTACACTTGTATACACTATTGTTTTGATTGGAACAGGCCTGCGTGCCTTTAGATTACATTATATTCATTGTGGATGCTTGTCCTTTTTTTTCATAGATATGAAAACATGTTTTCGATTACTCGAATCTTTCATTATGCATGATGTATGTTCGTGAGTTGTGATCTTATCATATGAACTGCTTTTCTTGTTGTGAGTTACTTTTAGGTTCCCGGCAAAGATGCTAGCAGAAAAGGGAAGTGCTGCTAAAGATTTTCTGTAGGAAAAAGGTTGTAGCCATAAGAAAAAATCTTACGGTGATGATGTTTGAAAGTGGTGTTCTGGAAGATTGGAGTTCATGGCCGTGATGTTTGATGACAGAGCTTTTTGGCACGAAAATCAAGGCTAATTTTGTGGTCTCCTCTTTTTTGGCTCTATAAAGGAGGCAACTGTTCCAAACCCCACTGCTCTGCGTATCTTTGCACTTTTCTTGCTTTTTTCATGGCCCACTCTTATAACAACTCCTTGTTGGCTTGGACGGGCAACTTCTCTCCGATTGAGCGCAAAAACTTTATGAACTTCGACCTAGATGCGTTATTCTCCTTACGAATGATGAGGATTGATTGGCATCTTCTGCGAGGAGCAACCTAGTTGTGGGACCTCAAGGTACTTGTATTTCGCTTCGAATATGAGGAGCTATGCCCGACAGTGTAAGACTTTTCCATTAGTCTTGAGATTTCGTATCGAGATGGAGTCATAGTCCCTACTCCATTTTCGAATCCCAAAGACCGATTGATGTAGCTTTGTGGCTACTCCAAACGTGAGGCTTTGCTTGTTACTCATGATGGAGTTCTTCATGTGGCTCGGATCATTGATCGATTTTGACCCTTTCAGCTCAAGCGTCATTATGCTCTTTGTATCTGTTTATTGGCCCGTTTTCTTCTAGGACCTTCTGATGGATGGGCTAGCTCTTCTTTGGTGGATGTAGCTTATCAGATTCACGAGGGCTGGGATCCCATTCCACTAGTCCTTGCTGAGACATTTCTGAGGTTGCCCCTTGCTTCACGGGCAGTGCTTTACTGCTACAAGTATTCACTCGACTTTCCTTTTTTTGTATTTCTCTCTATTTTTTTGCTCATCTCTCATTTTTCTATTTTTTCGCTCAGCTCTCATTTCTTTGTATTTTTCTCCGGTTTGGCTGATGGAGAAGGTGAATATGCCAGAGAAACACATGTCCGATAACTACAGCGTGAAGTTATTCGTCTATCGTTGAGCTTACCGCCTCTGCTCCATTGAAGTTGCTTAGAAGAATTATCTGAGATCTCTGACTGGGGATGACATTTCCTAGCTATGCCCCTGGCTGAAGATAATTCTCATGACTACTATTACTATGGGTCACTGAGGGGTTCTGTTGGTTGGCTTGAAGATGGCCACTTTCTATCATCCATATCGCATTCTTCGTCAATTTGGGTATACTTAGATTAGACCTGACACTCCTTTGAGTAATCTGTACAGTTCTGCACATTGAGTACCTTTCTTGGGTTAGTACTAACGGGCTTGGCCTTCTCAACTGAGGATTTTGGTCGGTAGAGAGTTTGATAGCAGGCTTTCTACGGACTAAAAGGCTTGGCCTGGGACAGAATTAGAGCACAGTGCAAGGCAGGGATGAGACGCAAAGAGGAGAAGGACTTGACTTTGCTTTGTTATGCCCCAATATCTTGATGCTTTCCTTTTAGTTTTTTTAGAAAAAAGATGAGGACTTGCGAGCCTCTCTTGTTTTTAGAATCGTACTGAATTAGTAAAACTTATTAACGAAAAAGATGAGAATTTCTAGTTTGTCATGTTTTCTAAAACTGTTCCTTAGATTTTCATTTTTGCAATATAACCAATTTATTAGAAAAACTTAAAGTAAGCTTGTGCATTTTTTCAACTACTTGAAACATGATTACAGAGGAGAGCTCCGAACAAATATTTGGGTCGAACTTCTAACAGAAGCTACCTACATATCCCAAAGAAGGGAATTAGCCCATAATGTAGTTCGAGACTTGGGTTGCACTCGAGTATTGACACTTTCCTTTTCATTGCCCTAACTTTTGCTAAGGTTACCCTTTTGGGTTTTCGGCCTTGCAGGCTGCTCTAACGTTTGCCTGGGGTACCTTTACGATTTTCAACCCAATGAGCTTTTCCCTTTATTTATATTTTTCTCTCAAGGATAAAACCTTTTAAGATGATCCGAGTTGATTGGCATAAAAAGGACATTCCCATCCAGATCCAAATAATAGCTCCTTCTGATATTAGGGTCTTGATTAGATAAGGCTTAGTCCAATATGGTTTGAACTTGTCCCTTGGGTAGAAGATCAGGGATTTGATCTCTTCGAGAACCAAATCACCCTCTTTTAAATTTTGAGACTTAACTTTCCTGTTAAATGCGCGAGTTATTCTCCTATGATACCCTTTAATAATGCTCTAAGTCTCCTTTCATCGAACAAAAGCAACTCTTTGAACCTATCCATATGCCAATCTAATTCGGGAGTACTGCTTTCGGCAATTATCCTTAAGGACGACATCTCCAATTCTTTGGGTAAGACTTCTTCCATCCCATAAACCAATGCATAAGCTGTTACTCCAATGGAAATCCTTATCGATGTTCGATATCCCCAAAGTGCGAATGGCAACTTCTCCGGCTAATCTTTGTTTCCCTGTATTGTTTTCTGTAGGATCTTCTTCACATTCGCATTTGAAGCTTCCATGGCACCATTGGTTTGCGGTCTACATGGTGAAGACTTATGGCTGACGATTCGATTCTCTTTCAAGAGTTCTAAAACTTCTCCTTGAAAGTGAAACCCATTGTTAGAGATTATCTCATGTGGGACACTGTACCGACAGATCAGATTTTCTTTGATGAACCTGGCTACTTGGGAGGCCCTCAGGATTGAATAGGAGGCTGCTTCGACCCACTTCGTGAAGTAATCAATTGCTACAAGGATAAACTCATGTCTATTTGAGGCCTTGGGTGTAACTTTCCCTTTCATGTCGAAAATGGCCATAGTTGAGGTTTGCGTGGATTTGGCATTTTTGGTATCTCCAGACGAACTAGTGATAGTTCGTTTCTATTCTCATCCAAAAGTATCCTTGGTGTAGGATCTTCATCATCATCCCACTCATGTGAGGTCTGCAAACTGTTAGGAGGCAATTCGGCCAATATTATTATTTTTGTAAAACGATTTTTGGTAAAAAATTAACTGGACGGACAAACGCCGAAACGGGCTCAAGATAAAACTTTTGACAAAGAACGATCAAAATAAGACCCGTGCAACCAAAGTTAATTTAGAAGAATACCTCTTGTAGATCTAATCTTCAACTACGACTTGATTTCGAGTTGA
>JAULJZ010171507.1:0-24262 GCA_032270985.1 Heliamphora pulchella
TCATAAAATAAAAAATTAATTTTATTAAAATAAAATTAAATACTAAAAATATGATTTTCAGTATACCAACCATAACAATCTCCGACTTATACTCAAAACCATGCTGTCATACATCTGACTCCCATGTTCTCTACATGACTATCAAAAATTTTAGCCGATAAGCTCTTTGTAAAGGATCTGTAAGGTTGTCTCCTGATGTAAGCTCTATGTCTGACTAGAAATCTGAGTCTGTGTACCTTAAAGATACTAAATTATCTACCTTGTAAACTAACATATAATCCTTATTCATTTTTAGGTACTTGATTATATTCTTTACTGCAGTTCAATGCTCCTGCCCTAGATTAGACTGAAATATGCTATCCATGCCTATGGCAAAGCAGATGTCGAGTCTAGTGCAAAGCATAGCATACACGAGGCTTCCTATTGTCGAAGGATAAGGAACCGCCTTAATCTTCTCTATCTCATCAAGTGTCTTAGGACACTGATACTTGAGTAGAGTGATTCTATGCCTGAAAGGGAGAATCCCTTTCTTGCAATCCTGCATGCTAAAATGAGTAAGGATATCATCGATATACTTTGCTTGTGATAAACCCAACATCTTTTGTTTTCGATCTCACACAAGCTTGATCCCAAGGATGTGACTGGTTTCTCTCAAGTCCTTCATATTGAACTACCCAGATAACCCAACTTTAACCGCAGATAATGCCACTATATCATTTTCAATGAGCAAAATATCATCTACATAAAGTACTAGAAAGATCACCATGCTTCTGTCACACTTCTTGTACACACAAGACTCATCCGGATTCTGATCAAAACCATATGATTTAATGACTTGATCAAATCGAGTGTTCCAAGATCTCGATGCCTGCTTAAGTCCATAAATGAATCTCTTAAGCTTGCACAGTATGTGCTCCTGGTCCTTTGCGATGAATTCGTCTTGTTGTATCATATAGATACACTCATCAAGACTTCCGTTAAGAAAAGATATCTTGACGTCCATTTGCCAGATTTCGTAATCGAAATGTGTAGCAATAGATAAGTGAATCCGGATAGACTTAAGCATGGCTATCGGCGAAAATGTTTTCTCATAATCGTTCTCTTCTTTCTGAGTGAACTCTTTAGCGACAAGCCTAGTTTTGAAGGTTTCAACCTTTTCGTCTGTTTCTCACTTTCTCTTGTAGGTCCACTTGCATCAATGGATTTTATCCCTTCGGTGGGTTCTACAAGTTTTCAGATCTGATTCGAATACATAAATTCTATCTCTGAATTCATAACTCTTTGCCAAAGATCTGCATCTTTATCTTGAAGTGCTTCATTGTAGTTATAGGGTTCAGTATCTAGTTCTGTCGGGATCTTGTCAAAAGACTCTCCCAAGAACATATACTGGTCAGGTTGATGAACAACCCTCCCACTACGACGAAGCACTACATGTGTCTGTATACTAGCAGTAACACGCTCTGTAGAATCAGAACCCTGTGCATCAGCACCCTGTTCTTGATTTGAATATGTCCCGATAATCCTCCTACTACGACGAAGTAATGGAATATCAGTGACTTGTTCTTCTGTTCTACTGGTATTTTCTCTTAGTTCTTCCAATACAATATTGCTTTTGGGCCTGTGATCTATAATATAATCCTCTTCCAAGAATCGGACATTAGTGCTAACAATAACCTTATGATCTTTAGGATTATAAAACAGACCACTCTTCGTTCCCTTGGGATACCCTATAAAGAAACAGACTTTTGTCATTGGTTCTAATTTACTCGCGTTCTCTTTCAGCACATGTGCTGGACACCCTCAAATCCGAATGTGTTTTAGACAAGGCTTACGCCTGGTCCACAATTCTGTGGGAGTAAAAGGTACTAACTTAGAAGGTATCAAGTTCAGAATGTAAGCCGTTGTCTCTAAAGCGAGTCCCCAAAACGAATCTGGTAAACTTGAATAACTCATCATGGACCTTACCATCTCTATAAGAGTCTTACTCCTTCTTTCTGCTACACCATTCTGCTGCGGAGTGCCAGGTAGTCAGCTGGAATGAAATTCCCTCTAATGACAAGTAGTCCTTAAACTCTCCAAAGAGGTATTTTCCACTACGGTCGGATCGTAATGATTTGATACTTTTATCCAGACGCTTCTCTGCCTCCGCCTTAAATTCTTTAAATTTCTCAAAGCATTCAGACTTACGGTGCGTCAGGTAAATGTATCTATACATTGAGTAGTCGTCAATGAAACTGACGAAGTATTCAAAGCCACCTCTAACCTAGATTGTCATAGGACCACACACATCAGAATGAACTATCTCCAACGGTTCTTTAATTCTATAGCCTTTGGCCGAAAAGGGCCTATTGGTCATTTTACCTTCTAAGCAAGATTCACAAATTGGAAGTGCCTCCACATTCAATGAACTCAAAAGTCCATCTGCTACCAGTCTGTTTATCATTTTTAGATTAATATGACCCAAGCGTAAGCACCAAAGAAACGTTTGGTTCATTAAAGAAGAAAACTTTCTCTTATATGGAAAATTAGATGTATTATTCATTTCAGTCAGTTATAGTGTGAAGAGATTGGAGTAATAATATAAAGATTATTCACTAATGTACGAAAACAGATAACCCGTTTATTATCTTTAATAACCACAGAGTTATTAAAATAAACTAAATATCCATCTTTAGCCAATCCAGAAACGAAAACTAAGTTCTTTCTAATGCCAGGTACATAAAGACAATCTCTCAATATTAAAACTCGATCTCTACCAAAATTGAGAGTGGCATCTCCTATTGCAACTGCTGTTACCTTTGTATTATTGCCCATATACAGGTAAATTTCCCCATCACTAAGTTGTCAGGTTTTCTAGTACCCCTGCAATAAATTGCAAACATGATTAGTAGCTCCCGTATCTACACACCAGGTACCGGTAAATAACACCGCTAAACATGTTTCCACAATCAGTTAAGAGAAATTACCCTATTTGTTCTGCCTTATGAGAAATACTAGACATAACTTTTTTCAGTACCGGGTCTGGTTGTAATAAAAACATCTATCTGCCTTTCGACTTTTTCACACCAGTCCGTGGCCCACTAACTACCCTGGAAATCGTGCCTCCCTGTTTCTGAACCTTTTTTATTTTCATGCCTTTCGGCGCAGAGAAAGAATCTTTTTTAGAAACAAACACATTTTCTTGTATTAAAGGAATACCATTTGTAGTTAAAACTATATCCAAGTTACATTTTCAATCAACAAAATTCAGTCCCGTTAGTTTGTTTTCTTTTAGTATTAAAGTGAGTGGGTTGAAAGCCATTTTAATCCTGAGAATCACATAATTAAAAAAAACCGTTAATTATGATGAGTAAAACTTTGAATTTATTTTAATTTGGTTCCCTCTACCATTTTAAAATTAATTTGCCAGCAGCCTGGTAACCGGAGAATAGCATGCCTCGATGGAAGAACGTCTACTATCCTTCATAAGACCAGACAAGCCAATTCTTTTTAATTTTACTATCTAGGCAACTAACCCCGCCAAGTAAAATTAAATAGCTCAGATAGTTTCGGTTCAGTATATAATAGCAGTGACTCAGATGGAGATGATACTACTATGTACAGCTAAGTGTTAACCGTCACCTAATCCCAAATTAATCGCTTTGTAATTAATTTTTCAGATGGAAAAGTAATCCACACTAACAATTATTCAGAATTATCCATAAAGAAGGTTTGTACTGGCGATACGACAATTAATCTGTCCGTTGGGGAGGAAGGCTTTACTGTCGATACGCAGAGTTTAATTGCATCGCTTACAAACTGCTGATGGAGACTGCGGGATTTATCTGTGAATAAATTCTCTCTCCTACTTAGATTTTTAAAAACTTTTTGAGGGTTATACAAATTCGTTTAATTAAAATAAATTTATTAATTTTGAAAGTCACAAGATCTGAAAGAATCAAATATCTTTTCGTGTACACGATTCCAAAGATTTTGGTTTATCAAACCATCTTTTCGTGTTTAAATGCGTAACAAATAAAATTTAATAAATGTACAATTTTTTCTCCAGCTTTTCAACTAAGGTAGTAATTAAAGATATTTATTTATTTTATTTTTTATTTCACATTTTTCAAAAAATAATAATTTATTTTGTTTAAATATTTTTCTATTTTATTAATTCGAAATCTAGAATTAATTCTCACATTTTTTCAAGATATCCGATTTTTAAAAAAATCATCTTAAACGTGATATTTCGTAAAAAAAAATAAAATATCTAAAATTTTCCATTTAATTAAAATTAATTAATTAAACAAAACTTAATTTTATTTTCCATTACAAAATATTTTAATTAAAATCGAGTTTTTGAATTAATTAAATTAACAGGATAAATAAAACAGATATGCAATCATCCACGCAGTTCATACATATATAAACATAATATGCATATATCTTGATTTATGATTCAAGAGAAACATTGAGGTGTTTTAGTCTCCTGAAGAGGATAAGCTGTAATAATCCTCTTTTATCTCTAATTCTTGTGTCCAGATTGCATCAAGCTTTCTTGATACTATCTGATATATACTGATATATCATATCAGTCTCGTATACATAAAAAAATCAACACAAAGCAACCCAGGGAGAGAGAAACCATCGGACCACCACCAGCCATCGCCGGCGCCACCTTGCTGTCGCCTCATTCGGGCTCCGTTTTCGACGAGCTTTATATCGTTGGAAAACTCTCGAATTATGAGATTTTTTTGTCAAAAAAACTGCTGGAAACCTGCCCGAAAAATGGCCAAAAAAATTGTTCGAACCTCAAAAAACGCTGCTATCCGAAACAGCACTGCGCAACCAACTTCCCGGGACATTTTCGACCTCTTCCCGAACTCAGTTTTCGACATAATTTATATCAAAAGAAAGTTCTCAAAAAGTACTATTTTTCTATGAAAAAACTGCTCAAAACAGCCCAAAACATTGCCGAAAACACTGCCCAAATCTACTGTCGCCGCATCCAGCGCTGCCACCTTTAACCGCCAACTTTTCGAGGTCGTTCCGACCTCTTCCAAACTCCGTTTTCGACGTATTTTATATCGTTGAAAAGCTCTTGAAAAGTAGAATCTTTTTGTTAAAAAATATGCTCTAAACCAGCCTAGAAAATTGTCAGAAAATTTCCTGGAAGCTGCTGCTGTAGTGCCATCGCCGCCAGAAAAAATAGCTGCTATTGTTTTTCTTTTTTTAATGCACTTTTTGGCCCAATTTTTTTTCTAATTTTTGACAGTATTTTGAAGTATATTTTACTACTATTTTATGTATAAAATTTTTTCTAAAAAATAGTTTCAAAAATGACCCAAAAAATCATAAAAACTATCGCCGAACTGCCGCTGGCAAAGCCGTCGGAACCGGGCTGTTTTGGTATTTTTTCTTGCTATTGTTAACTTATTTTTATGTTATTTTTTATACATAAATACTGCAAAAAAATTCACCAAAAATAATCGTTTAAAACCATTAAAAACTTACAGCGATCTGTGGCCCATTAAAACTCGAACCACCGCTGGTGCCGGCTCCGTTCTTTGTGCTCTTGGACATGCTCAACCTATTCTTAAATAATCTAAACAGATATTTAAAAATATAAAATTAGATATTATATCGATCGTATATCCTGAAGGCTCACATTCAATCTATCACGGTAAATTTCTGTGATTAAAAAAATAATCATCATTCACACCATTCAATCAAACATGAAAAAATAAATGACGATCATAAAATCGAGATTAAAACACCTGCAAAATAAAGTTAAAAATAGTTCTAAAACTATCCGGCCCCGATAACCGAAAATAAAAAACAAAACAGCTCTGATATCAATCGTTGGAGGCAAAACTGTCAAGATCTTTGTTTTTACAAACGATTAACGAAAAAACTTAACTGGATGGACAATCGCCAAAATGGGCTCCAGATAAAACTTTTGATGATGAACGATCCAAATAAAACCCGTGCATCCGAAGTTAATTTAGAAAAATACCTTTTTTATCGGTCAAATCTTCAACTACGATTTGAATTCGAGTTGAAACTCCTGTCAAATCTTCTACTGTATTCCCTTATGCGATTCCCGGATATAGTGTGGGCTATAATCCTCCGAGAATTAGAACCGGCAGAGCCAAGACATCTTTAGTCTTAGAAGACAAGTTATAAAACTAGTTCAGCCTACCTGCATATTTATAGGGGTACAGCAGGGACCTGGGGATTAATTATGAGTAAGACTTCTAGTGGAACACAGACACGTACCAGCGGTTTCAGCAATTAAGCAAACTTCATAGCGGTATCTGCAATTATGAAAAACTAGCAACGATTTCTGTAATTTTTATAAAATACTGAATTACAGTTTACATCACTAAAGAACTATAATTGCACTCTAACCCATAATCTCAAGACCATATAGCATTGAGCTCTTGTTATTAAATGCTTACAATTTCTCTCCACGTTTAGATTCTCGATACTCGCTAATTAAATTTAATTACTGATAATTTAATTTAATCGGCATCTTGATATTCTTTAAACCCTTCTGCTTAACTTATTTGACCACCGGATAATTAAATCCACCTGCAGGGTTTGGCTCGGTCAAAACTGATAAGTTTTCTTAAGGGGGTATCGTCAATCCAGATCTTTCGAAATGTGGATTTCGTCAATAATTAATATTCACCATATAAATAATATTGCTATCCAACTCACCGGGAATATAGACCCATATAAGATCGCACCCTCTAATGAATTAAAACAACTAATATTAAATATACGCAAATCAATAATTATTTCAGGATTAAGAGAATAAGCACTATTCATAATAATATTGGGGTGTGAATTAATTTATATAGTCAGTATAAAATTAATTACCCAAAATGTCCCATTCAATACACACAAAGTGTACTAACACAGAGAGTCGGAACAATAGACGACGCTATTATCTGTTCCCCGTAACCGAGACAGGTCTACTAAAATTCTGTACTACAGTCGTACCGATAGTATGTCTATTTTCGCCTAAATTGTGAACATAAAACTTATATTCTGCAAGAACCTAAAATCTGATCTTCTGTGTGCAAGCCGCACTCTACACACTAGATTAAATACTATACAGAATATCGGACATTTATGTATAACATTAAAGAAATGATGCACATACATTACTCATAAAAATTCTTATAAAATAAAAAATTAATTTTATTAAAATAAGATTAAATACTAAAAACGTGTTTTTTAGTATACCAACCCTAACAGAGTAGCGATCAGTGATTTAAACGATCTGTGGGCATTTGAAATTCCTCTGTGCATAGACAATGTTAGACAGACTGAAAGTACAATACTAGGATTGTGGAATTCCAGGGACGGTGTGGAACATCTAACCAGGAGTGGACGGCATTTGAAGCCAACTCTGTTGGAAAAAGGGCAGCCAAGCGGGAAAGAAAAAGAGAAAGAACAAGAAGAGGAGGATGACGCTATGCTGAAGCAGCTTAAAAAGACACAGGCCAATGTCAGCATTTGGGGCTTATTGATGGCCTCACATAAACATTGACAAGCTATGCTGAAGGTCCTGAATAAAGCAGTGTTTCGATAGATGCGACCCTAAAGCAACTCGTTGGACTTATTCTGCTGGCTGCAGAGCCAAAAGTCATTTCTTTTTTTGATAAGGATTTGCCAGTAGAAGGAAAGAATCATAACAAACCCCTGCACATAACCGTTAAGTGCCTAAAAACGGGTGTCCCAATGACTCTTATTCATAATGGGTCTGCATTAAATGTCTGTCCACTTCGAACAGCAGTTTGCTTGGGATTAAAGTCGGAACATTTCACACCTAGTAATCAAGGAGTCCGGGCCTACGATAACACGAGGAGAGACGTGCTGGGCCTGGTATCATTCGCGTTATCAGTAGGGCCTCTAGAGACATCGGTTGAGTTTCACGTACTGGACGTACTAGCTTGTTTCAACCTGTTGTTAGGCAGGCCATGGCTGCACGACCCGAATGTCCAGGTAGTGCCATCGACTCTTCACCAAAAGTTAAAACTGATAAAGAATGTGATAGTTTTGACCATTCATAGAGAAGATAGTATTCCACCCCCAAGAAGAGAAGGCTTGACTCTCTTAGAGGTTCAGCATGGCGAAGGGGATGTGTCGCTAAGTGGCTTCTGATTCGATGAAGCGCAGGCTGTGCAAATGCTATTGAATGAAGAAGAGATGTACATCAACCCGAGAGCAGTTACAATGACGAGGTAAATGTCCTATTTCCTGGGCATGAGGCTAGGACGTAAGCAACAGGGTATTCCTGAACCTGTCCAGGTATTGACGGTTTCTCGCCATTTGGTCTTGGATACAAACCGACATAAGAAGATTTGGAAGGGCCTAAAGGGGGACAGAAGGCTAACTACTCAGGACTGCTCAATGGGTACTTTATCAAAGAGGGAGAAGATTTTCCGTACTGTGGCTTCTTGGAGCCATAGATCGATGAAGAAACCAACCAGAAGATGCCAGGGCTAGAAATCTTCTTCGGTCATCAATTATCCATTACGAAAGAAGATGAAACAGTAAAACGGGAAGAGGAAGGAAAGAAGGTCCAAGAGGAAGATTGGGCAGACAAGCTTGATGGAATTGACATGGGAGTGTTGTTCAATGAAAAAATGGCACAGTTGCACGTAATTGACCCAGACTGTTTCATGATGGGCTTCAGTGCACCAACCGACTGCACCAAGCTCATTGTCAATGCAGCTGCAAAGGAAGTGAAGAACTAGACCTTAGAGTCCTGCGATGTGCAGGTTGTCTGTCCTGAGTCTGGGTCTGAGTTAGAGTATGTGGTTGAGGGCATGTCTGTTTGTGCACCTCTCCTTGTTTATGCTTTTGAGTTTGTAATCCCGTCTTTCTTCAATGAAATGAACCAAATTTTTGGTTACTCTACTTTGTTTGATTTATTTCATATGCTTTCTGATGATTTTAAATTCAACGGGAATATTTCCAAAAAAATAAAACTTTTAATAAAAAGAGAAGAAAAAATGTGTGCCCAACCAATAATTGAAGAAACCTTGTCAATAAATCTGGGTAATGAAACTAACCCACAAAATATACAAATTGGTTATTTTTTATCCTTAGTTGAACGTGAACAACTAATAACTTTATTAAAAGAATTCGAAGATGTATTTGCATGGTCTTACGAGAATATGCTCAAAATTAATTCCGACATTGTCCGACACCATATCTCCTTGTACCCTGATCCCAAACTGGTCAAGCAAAAATGAAGATGGATCCGGCTAGAATGGGCTCTGAAGATCAAAGAAGAAGTTGCCAAACAAATCAACGCTGGATTCTTGATGGTAACCAAGTATCCAAAATGGGTGGCTAATATTGTGCCAGTGCTGAAGAAAGACAGACACATCCGGGTCTGCGTGAATTTTTTGGATCTGAACAAGGCTTGCTCGAAAGACTATTTTCCTTTATTGCACATCGACGTCTTGGTGGACAGTACAGCGGGGCATGCCTTGTTATCATTCATGGATGGCTTCTCCGGGTACAACCAGATTCTGATGGATCCCGAGAACAGAAAAAAGATGATGTTCATCATGCCCTGGGGCACTTGTTGTTATCGTGTAATGCCGATTGGTTTGAAGAATGCAAGGGCAACCTATCAGAGGGCTGCCACTACTTTACTGCATGACATGATACATAAGGAGGTTGAAGTGTATGTGGATGATATGATAGTCAAGTCCAAGGATCGGGATGGCCACATCATAGCACTGCGAAAGTTCTTTGAAAGGATTCGAAAGTACAAGATGCGACTCAACCCACAAAAGTGTGCTTTCAGAATTACCGCCAGAAAGATGCTTGGGTTTATGATCACTGAACGAGGCATTGAAGTCGATCCTTCAAAGATCAAAGTAATTTTAGAATTGCCTCCTCGAAAGACCGAGCGAGAAGTCAGGGGCTTCCTAGGTAAGATACAGTTCATCAGTTGATTGATCGCAAAATTGACAACTACCTGTGAGCCGCTCTTCCATCTGCTAAAGAAAGGAGTCGAATTTGAGTGGGATAAAAAATGCCAAGACGCCTTCGATGCTGTGAGATAGTACCTACAAAATCCTCCTATTTTAGCTCCTCCCGAACCTGATATGCCACTGATCCTCTATTTGTCAGTGACTGATTCAGCTATAGGATGTATGCTGGCACAAGAAGGTGAAACTGAAATCGAAAAAGTTGTCTACTACTTAAGCAAGAAGATGACGGGGTCAGAAATACGATACACACCACTGAAAAAGACATGCTGAGCTTTGGTTTGGGATTTCCAAAAGCTAAGGCATTACATGCTGTATTTCACGGTGAATATCATCTCCCGGATGGACCCGTTGAAGTACTTATTTAAAAAGCCGGCACTGACCAGAAGGTTGGCTCGATGGTTGCTGTTATCAGAATTCGACCTCAGATATATCACCCAAAAGTCAGTCAAGGGTAGTGCACTGGCAGAATTCCTAGCCGACCAACCAATTGAGGGGGGTGAGGACACAGAGTTCTAGTTTCCTGACGAACAGCTGATGAAAGTCGGGGATGACAAGTTGACTCTATATTTTGATGGTGTATCCAACCAGTATGGTTACGGAATAGGAGTCCTTCTTATCACTCCTGACGAATCACACGTTCCCTTATCTTTAAAGCTCAATTTTGAAGTTACCAACAATTAAGCTTAGTACTAAGCTTGTTTAGCTGGATTAGAGGCAGCCTTAGAATTAGGGGCAAAGAAGTTGGAAGTCATCGGAGACTCGGCACTGATAGTTTCACAAGCAAGAGGGGAATGGAAGGTCGGGGACTTAACTTTAATTCTCTATCATCAAGAGCTAGAGAAGCAAATACCATGTTTTGAACCAATGATCTTTACCCATGTTCCAAGACTACAGAACCAGTTCGCCGACGCACTGCCACCATAGCATTCATGATTGACATACCACCCGGAGTTCGAATGAGGCCTTTGATAATCAAACAAAAGAGAAAGCCAACATATGAGGTGACAGCCGCAATTGAGGAAAGCATCGACGACCTTCCATGGTATTTTGACATTCAAAACTTCGTGGAGAAAGGAGAATATCCCAAGTTTGCCAACAAAAAGGACAAAAGGGCAATACGACGATTATTTGCACAGTTTGTCATTTGCGAGAGGAGACTATACAAACGAGGGCATTCTGGGATCAATAAGCTGTGTGTCAACATCGAAGAAGGTTAAGAAATGATGAAAGGGATACATGCAGGGGTTTGTGGGCCACACATGAGTGGAAACATGTTAGCCAAGAAGATCCTACGACAAGAATACTTTTAGATGACAATGGAGACAGACTGCATACAGTTCGTGCGAAAATGTCAAAAGTGTCAGATTCACGCAAACCTTATGCACGTTCCCCCATCTCAGTTGTATAACTTGACGTCGCCATAGCTATTTTCAGTATGGGGCATTGATGTAATCGGCAAGGTAACACCGAAGGCGTCAAATGGGCACGAGTTCATTTTAGTGGCGATTGACTACTTTACCAAGTGGGTGGAAGCCGCCTCCTACTCAGTATTGAAAGACTCTCATGTTGTTAAGTTCATCAAGCAAAGCATCGTTTGCCGATACAGGGTCCCTCACGAGATTATCTCGGATAATGGCTCGCATTTTCAAGGAGATGTCTTAGATCTCTTCGAAGAATACCGGATAGTGGTCTACAAGTGCTCACCATACCGACCACAGACCAACAGGACAGTTGAGGCAGCAAACAAAAATATCAAGAAGATCCTGCAAAAGACGATCAACTCACATAAGGATTGGCCAGAACATCTACCATTTGCACTTTGGAGATATAGAACGTCAATCAGAACTTCAACGGGAGCTACCCCATACTCTTTAGTGTACGAGATGGAAGCCGTGCTTCCCATTGAGGTGAAAATCCCTTCGCAAAGAGTAGTGGCTAAGGCCGGTATTTCAGAAGCAGAATGGAAGAGGAACCGAATGGAAGAGTTGCTCTTGTTTGACGAAAGAAGGCTGCAGGCTCTGTTTCATGTACAAGGATACCAAAGGAGGAAACCAAAGGATACCAAAGGAGGATAGCTCGAGCATTCAATAAAAAGGTCAAGACCCGAGAACTCAAAGAAGGAGATCTGGTCCTTAAGAAAATCAGAGCTCCCATCTTCGACCCCAGGGGCAAGTTCAAGCCAAATTGGTCCAGGCCGTTACTAATCAAAACCATCATGACCGGTGGTGCATTTATCATTTTGAATTTGGATAGCAATGTGTTCTCCACTCCAGTAAACCTTGACCAGCTCAAAAAGTACTATCCTTGAGGTAAAAATAAAGAAAAGACGAAAGCTCGATGAGTTAAAAATCGAAAAGCCAACTCAGGCAAAAGTTAGAGCAGCCCACAAGGCCGAAAATCCTAAAGGGCGACCTTGGTAAAAGTTAGGGTATCACAAAAGGAGAACGTCAATACCCGAGAGTAAATCAAGCCCGAACTACGTTATGGCCTGATTCTACTTTCTTGGGATACGTAAGCAGCTTCTTATCAGAAGTCCGGCCACATTTGTTATTTTTTAACCATCCTTGAATCTAAGTAAGGCCAATACGAATTTATTTCTAGATTTTGATAATAAAGTCATTTAATTGAACCAAAAAACTTTGGATAAATTTGAACCATATTAAACATAAAGCGGGAGTTTTCATTACTTTAATTGGAGTTACAAAAATTTTGAAAATAAAAGGGAGGGCACGCAAATCCTAAACTCTACAAACAAAATAAAAGGAAAGTTATGAAATCTTTAAAACAAAGCAGGGTCTCTCAAATCTTTCTCCTTTTTGCTGCCTATTTCCCTTCTTCTTTGTCTTTCTTCTTTCTATCCTGCATTAGCCATGTCCTGTACTCATCAAAAAGCTTGGGACACTGCAATTCCTGTATCTCCATCCGTGAATGAGACGGCCAGGCATCCTGATATAATGCTAGAAACAGGGCCCGTAATGCAGATGAAAATAAATGACCTCGAATACTGAGAAAGATGACCTGACAGCGATTGAACTGTCACATGATCCGACGGGGGTAATAGAAAGAAGTTTGTCGCAAACCAATCAGCAGAACACCAGGGTGATCCATGGTAGTCAGAGTCATGGTAGGGATCTTCCACTAGGAGCACTGCCAAGTGATATCTGGGCCAGTCAGGGATCAGAGGTACTGTCGCCAGGCTGCCTCGGTGCTGCATATCTGGTAGTAAGGGAGGTAAAGGAAAGCTGTAGAGCTGTGTCTATAGGTAGGTGGTTTTTACACAAGATTCACCTTCTCCATCAGCCAAATCTGTAGTAAAAGTTAGATCAGTAAGATAAGAACTTTGCAGTATGACAAAAGACTGATGAAAAGAAAGGTTTGAACTTACCTAAAGAGCAAGGGGCTGCCGACAAAAGTAGTGGTCTCACTACGATGAATAGCATCTAGGTCCAGCAGTGTCTCAGCTAAGACAAGTGGTACAAAGTCCTTACCCATCCACATCTGACTTGCGATGTCAAGTAGTGCACAATTAATTCGCTCGTCAGAAGGGATGAGAAGATACTAGGCGAGAAAACAGAAACAAAGGGCATAATGACGCCGCAACTGAAAGTCAAGGTCACTAAGGTCACCAGTAGGACGGAACCTCTCAATGATCCATGGAATGTCAAGGCAGTCACCCGATATCAGAAGAGAAGCTTCCATCCTAGACAGGCCACAGAGTTGCATCACCTGCTGCCGAGTCGAAAGGAAGAAAGTGGGAACAACAACGGAACTCCGCGGAGTCAGATCCAAAATAACAACAAACTCCTCCATAGTGGGGCATAGCTCTTCGAGGCCGAACCGAAAGACATGGGATTACGGATCCCATAGTTGAGCCGCAGCCTTCAATAATGGTCCGTCAATATCTATGGTCATTAGAGAAAATAAGGAGTTGATACTAAAAGGGGTAAAGTTCAAACGCTCGATATGGGAGAATTCCTCAATCCATGAAGAAAAGGGATTAGCCATCTGAGTCAGAGTAACAGCAAATGGGGCCTCTAGGGCTGTATTTATAAGGCATGAAAGGGCAAAAAATTAAAAATTCAGAGAATAGTACAGTTAAAGTGGCGACCGCCACCTCAGAGTGGGCGACCGCCAACATGAAAGTACACAGTATAGTGACGTCACTCTGCTGACCAAGCGACCGCCATGTGTCCTTTGAGGTTTGTGGCGACCGCCATGTCGGAAAGTGGTAGGCATGGGTGTGTTTACAGTATCTGTAATCTGAGAAAGTCTTAAGACTCATGTCATAAAGTTTTAGCAGTAGATGAAGATAAACCATGCAAATAAGGTACACATAAAGCGATAAATGGCACAAATGCCCAAAAATACAATAAAAAGTGACAGAATGTATGTAAACTGGGGCACATAGGCCCGTAAACCATAATAAGTGTATCAGAATGTATCAAGTTGGGGCACGCAAGCCCCAAAAATCAAATGTATAAAATGTATCTGAAAGTGGGGGGGATCTCTATCAATCTCTCTCACCCTCGCCTCGAGTGGACTTAGCGGGAAGAAGGGCTAGCCTGGTTGGACCTGACGTCCTCGAAAATCGTCTCTAAGCCGTCACTGTCATTGCTACCAGAAGAGGAGGATACGACTCTGGACCAGCTCTGAGCGGATGAAACAGATCCTCGGGAAGAACGCGTTCGAGAAGAGGCATGGGACCCACGGCTTTGAGTAGGAGCGGGAGCATGAATAGAAGCAGGAGGCTGAACGGGAGCCTGTGATGGTACTGCGCCGGTGGCAGCTACTGGTGCCTATAGAAAGGAGAAAAAATAAGAATAAATACAAAAAAGAATGACCAGATCACAAGAAAAAATACTCACCGGTAGGGGAACGAAAGAGACCCCGGCTACACGCAAGGCAGCATCCTGCGGGTGAATCAACGTCCGCATGCCACTCACCACCAGCATGAGATGATCCAGGCAAGCCTGATCCGCCTGTCAAAAGGAATAAAAAAAACTAAGCAATTTAAATAGAGGAAAGACAAAAAAGGAAACAATAAAAAGAAGCAAACCTGAGCAAACACCGGTCAAAACTCCGGAGCAGGAGGAACTTGGATAGGGATATTGAAAGGGTACCCAGCGATAAGAGATGATACAGTCCAGGGTACCTCAACTGCCCCGGCCCCAACACCTCTAGCAGCAGCAGCAGCTCCAGTACCAGCATCAACAGCCTCCAGTGCTCGCCTCCTCTTAGCACCAGCTGGGCCAGGTCCAAGTGGTCCCAGTAGATGTACCTGGGCCCAGGTTGTGTAATCTCCCTCGGCCACCAGCAACTCCGAGGCATGTGTCCCCACCATCTCCATGTGCATGTCTACATAGCCTAGGAGATCGGATCAGCGCATACGGGCTGGAGGGACCACCAGGATCCGGAAGTAGTCAAGGCCAAGTAACTGGCGGACTACCGTCTCTCGGAGGTAGTACTCCCGGCCAAATGGACCCTCCAGCAAGATCCACCTAGAAGCAATGTCCCAGCTACACATCAGATCTACGCCAACCCAATTCTTCACTCCGTGCCAAACACCCCAATGGACCTGCAGTAATTCAAAGTAAAGTGCAGCACAAAACAGTAATCAATGCAATGAATAGTAAATAGTGAGCAGCGAATACGATGCAATGTGCAGGACACAGTGATCAGCATGCAGAACAGATTAGTCAACAGTACGGTGCAGTATAGTAAACAGTGCAGTGAACAGTATGATACAGAAAGAAATAAACAGTACAGTAAAAGGGATACCTGGTCGGGGGTCAGTCGGTCTAAAGATGCCCAGTATCTATCGATATCCTTCCCCCCAGCCTTCTTCCCCTTTAGGCCTCGAGACCACAGAGCCGCACAGGGAATAGCTGAGGGGTCAGCAGAAGAGTTCGCCGGGACATGAAGCCCGAGGAACTCGTAGGTCCAAAACTATAAGGAATAGATGTCAACCGGCAGATAATGGATAATAAAGAACATAAATGAATGGAAAATGTGCAGAAACTAAAGCATACCTCCCAAACCCTCCAATACCCCCTATGCTCTTGGGGGAACCGGGTCAGAGTCCTCATGAAGCCGTAGAGTGTGGCGAGAGCGGCTCCTCCCCAGTCAAAGGTGGCAACTCGGTCAAGACTAGCCAGGGCACCCAAGTAATGTAAATGAACGGTATTCTCCTTGTTCGAGAATAAGGAGGTACCGATCATATACAGAAGAAAGCCTCGGACGACCCACTCCTAGTGGTGGGGCTTGGTGCACTGAAAATGGAAAAAACGGTCAAAGAACCAAGTGTATCTGACTCGGTCCCAATCCATCTGCACAGGTACATCTTTGAGAAAGTACATTAGGGCGTCGACAGAACGAGCAATAGTGGGGTCGAATGGAATAGGGGCACCGCCGACTCTGATGCCAATGATGAGAGTAAAGTCGAGGGGCGTCAAGGTGGCCTCGAAAGTAGTGAAGTGGAAGGTGTTGGTGGTATCCAACCACCGCTCAGCTAGGGCAGTCAGCCATACCCGATCATTGCTCGTCCTACTCAATAGGGGTATGAACCGAGCAAAGCTAGAGGCATCGATAATGGCCTAACTAGGAGCAGGGAGGGCATCATAGCACTCCAACACCTCTCCAAAGGAAGAACCTCCAATGCCCGAACATAGTGATTAGCCTGAAAAGAAGAAGACAAGCAAAAAATATGTAAAGAATAGATCAAGCAAGAGGCATGCAGAAAATGGCTGAAAGCAATAAAAACCTTAGGTTCGTGTGTGTGTGTGACGACCCTTCGGTTCTCTCAAGCTCTAGAAGACTAGGCACCCTAGTAGAAGACTAGGAACCCTAAAAGACTAGGCACCTTAAGCCCTAGTGAGCCAGGCAAATCTCTCAAGCCCTAGTGAGCCATGCAAATCTCTCAAGCCCTAATGATTAGGCACCCTAAGCCCTGGTGCGCCAGGTAAACCTTGCACGTCCTAGTAAAAGACTAGGAACCCTAAGCTCTAGTAAGCCCAGCAAATCTCTCAAGCCCTAGAAGACTAGGCACCCTAAGCTCTGGTGAGTCAGGCAAATCTCTCAAGCCCTAAAGATTAGGCACCCTGAGCCCTGGTGCGCTAGGTAAACCTTGCACGTCCTAGTAGAAGACTAAGAACTCTAAGCCCTGGTACGCCAGGTAAATCTCTATCATTTTGTGTTAATCATTTTTCTTTAAAAAATTTTAAAAAAAATCTCTTCCCTTTGATATTTGTGTCTTACCCCTTTTGTGCTAATTTTCTAATTTTCAAAAAAATTAGAAAATTAGGAAAAAATCCTAATTTTTTCTAATTCTCCCTAATTTTCAAAAAAAAATTCTTAATTTTCTAAGAATTGTTGAAAATTTTCTTCTAATTTTCTAGGATTTTTCAGTATTTCTTCTTAATTTTCTAGGATTTTCAAAATTTTCTAGGATTTTCCAAAATTTTTCCTAATTCAAAATTTTTTCAAAATTTTCTAAGATTTTTCAAAATTTTTTCTGATTTTAGAATTTTCTTGATTTTTTAGAATTTTTTAAAAATGCCCCTTAATTTTCTAGGATTTGTGATTTTTGAAAATTTGTCCTAAATTTTATGATTTTTGACAAAATTAGCCTCTATTTTTTTAGAATTTTTGATAAAAAATTTTCCCTTAGTTTTCATGCCCTAAAAACAAAAACAAAGAATTTCCCCTTAGTTTGTTATGTTTAGCTCCAAAAAAATCAAAAATGAAAAAAATCAATCCCTTAGTTTTTTATATTTTTCCTATATAAAAAAAATCAAGCCCTTAATTTTGTGATTTTTGTTAAAATAACCGCCTCTTTTGTTTGTTCCAACCCTTGTGTCCTTACTGTTTTAATGTCCATTGCACATGTACCTAAGCTAAATTCAGATATGAAACATTACACAACAGTCAAAGTAAATCATCATCATCATCATCATCATATCATCATCACATCATATCATATCATATGGGAGATCGTAAGCATACGTCTACGTTTGATATATCATAAAAATATGCTTTGATAGTTGAACAAGTAAGGATAGGGAACCTATCAATGGACGCTGGCGAGAGATATGTTGGTCGGGCTCCCGAAGAAGAATGTCAATAGCAACAGCATCAACGGGTGGATCGTACTACCTCATCCCGCCTGGAATTAAGCGGTGTGGAACTGGAGCATAAGTGTGCGGATCAAAGGGTGCAGGATGACCCTCTCCGACGTGTGGGTCGAGGAAGTCGGCCATCTTAGCCTCCGCAGCAGCATCTGCAGCTGCGTGTGCCTCGGCAGTTGCTCGTGCCTTGTCCTCGGCAACACGACCAGAAGCACGCTCTGCCTCGAGAGCGAGAGCATCCATAGCCCCCATGGATGAACTCCCCGCGGCGGAGGGGCCCTGTCGCGCCCCCAAGTCATCATCTCCATGGCCCTGACCCGCCATGAAGAGGAAATGAATCACAAACAGTAGTGTGAACATCGTGAATTGAGAAAGGGTACTCGAAAGGAAGAGAGAAAAGCTCAAATGACGCAAAGAAAAAAAGGAAGCTAGAAAAGTGAGAGAGTTCGAGAAAAAGCAGAAAGTTAGAGAGAGTGAGAGTGAGAATGAGGAAGTGAGCCAACCCGCGCGGCCTAAGGGAGCCTTATACGCGTTTGGATATAGCGGTCGCTGCTTTGATTTGTGGAGACCGCTAGGTTAATCAAGGGACACATGGCAACCGCCAACATAAAGGAGTTTTTATCTGGCGACCGCCATGTCAGAGGGGTTCTGTCTAGATGGCCGCCAAGTAATCAGTGGTCACATCAGCCTGCCGTTTTGATGATGGGCGGTTTGGGGAGTTTTGTGTTTATTTTGGGTATTTTTATGTGATTACTGTGTGTTTTTAGGGTTTGTTATTGATTGTTTTTATTTATATATTGCATGTGCATCTTTTATTTTGTTTTTTGCGTGCTTAGGTTGTGTGTGTTTCTCAAATTTTTGTTTTTTAAATCTGTTGAATGAGTTTTTCAAATGTAATCTTATTTGTTCTGGGCGTTTTTTTTACTTTGTCTTTTGGTGATGCTTTCTCCCGATAAAAATAATTTTATGCCGTAACTTGGCTTCTAATTATTTTTGTCCCGTAC
The DNA here is from genome assembly GCA_032270985.1 of Heliamphora pulchella. NCBI lineage: Eukaryota > Viridiplantae > Streptophyta > Magnoliopsida > Ericales > Sarraceniaceae > Heliamphora > Heliamphora pulchella. Next base: position 19,135 of record JAULJZ010171507.1, read on the forward strand.
TTCACCCCGAATTTTTAGGTCTTGACTCGAACTATTAATTCGTGATTTTCTTCCGATAAATTTAATTTTAAGCCGTGACTTGACTTTAAATTATTTTTATCTCGCTTTCCTCTTGAATTTTTAGGTCTTAACTCGACCTATTAACTCATGATTTTCTTTCGATAAATTTAATTTTAAGCCGTGACTTGACTTTTAATTATTTTTATCTCGCTTTCATCGAATTTTTAGATATTGACTCGACTTATTAATTCGTGATTTTCTCCCGATAAATTTAATTTTAAGTCGCGACTTGGCTTTTAATTAATTTAATCTCGCTTTCATCCTGAATTTTTAAGTCTTGACTTGATCTATTAATTTCGTGGTTCTCCTAATAAATTTAATTTTAAGCCGTGACTTGGCTTTTAATTATTTTTATCCTGTGCTTAGTCCCGAGTTCTTAGGTTTTATCTCGACTTATTAATTGTGGTTTTATCTTCCGATAAATTTAATTTTAAGCCGTAACTTGACTTTTAATTATTTTTATCTTGTGCTTCATCCCGAATTTTTAGGTCTTGACTCGACCTATTAATTCGTGGTTCTCTCCAATGAGGATGATTTTAAAGTCTTGACTCGACTTTTTAGTTATTTTTATCCCGTTATCGTTCCGAATTGTTAGGTCTTGACTCGACCGATCAATTCGTTGTTGCTTTTTCGGTTAAGGTAATTTCTAGGATCTTGACTCGATCCTTTTAATTATTTTATCCCCAGCCGAGCTCTTAGATCTTGACTTGATATTTGACTTGCCTGTTTGCACTCCCTTTAAATCTTGACTCGGTCTCTAGGATTTATTTGATCATATCGATGTTCATACCAGTGTCTGCATCATGTTAGCATCCATTCATGTTAGCATTTGCATCATATTTCTTGTCTTGCATCCTTGTATTTTTGCCCCGAGAACTACGTTTTGGTCTGATCCCTAGCAAAGGGGTACGTAGGCAGCTCGATGGAAATTCGAGTACGACCAATATCATATGCATGTTTGTATGTTTGTGGCCTAAGATTGACGGCTCGATCAAATGAATGTTACCTCTAGATCTTTGATATAACTTGTATCACACGTTGCTATGCAAGTATATCAAGTTATAATTTGACCCCGCCCAATCTTAGGTGAATCCGATGATGAAAACAGTTGGAATGGTGCCTCAGTACGATCCTCAAGAAATGATCCAAGGTCGGTATTTGAACCCAATCAACAAAACTTTTAAACCAACGAAACCAGTTTGAACCGCCAACTCCATTGTAGCAACCGCCATAGAACTTCTTGGAAGATTCCACCTTTTTGTGGCGACCGCCATAGAACTTTTTGGAAGATTCCACATTTTTGTGGTGACCGCCAACTTTCATTGAGGCAACCGCCAATAGAAGCTCTTGGAACCTCTTCAAATATGGTGACCGCCATGTTCATAGCTGGCGACCGCCAACTCCAAAAAATCATGACGTGTCCCAAAACGTGTCAGTATCTCATTGGTTGAGAAATTCTATAAATACCGTATCCCAACGTACGTTTTTGAGACAGAATTTTGGAGAGAAGTTTAGTGAGAGAAGCTCTGCTGAGTCGCCGAGCAATCCGAGCCTCGACGCTAAAACCCTGCCGAAGTACCGAGAGCCGAACCTCCGACCAAAGTTCAGAAACCCTAGCTTGGATCATCGCCCAGGATCGAATTGCCATTCCCCGACTTAAGGATTCCTTAGCAATCCAAGTACCTTGTTTGGATGCCCGATCGTTCTAACTCATTTTTTCTTTTTTGGAGTGATCAGGTTAGATTCAATTTCAATTCACATATTCCTTTCATTTACATAGTTAATTTTATTTGCTTCATGTAATTTGATTACTTTCTTTAATTTTTTAGTTATTAATTTTCTCACATTTCACACTTAACACATTGTTACTTTTTTTTAATTCATTAAATAGTGCTAACATAATTTGACAATACGACTAAACGATGTCGTTAACGTTATAATATAAGCACTTACATAAATATGGTTGTAATTGTCAATATTACACCCATTTAACGTTAATGTTTCTTTTCTTTTTCTTGTAATGCGGCTTTATTTTTCTTTTAATATCCCTTTTTTTCTTCTTTTCTTTTATGCTAATGTTCCGTTTTACTTTCTTTTATTTCTTTTTAATATTAGCTTAAAATTTCTTCATTAGCATTAATTTAATATTCCTTCACTAGCTTTTATTTTTTTTTATTTTTTTTCTTTTAATATTAGTGTAACTTTCTTTTCTAACACTTTATTTTCATTTCTTTTCCTTTATTACTAGCTTTATTTTCTTTGTAATGTTCTTTTTTTTTTTCTTTTCTTGTCTTATTATTGTCAGCTTTATTTTTCTTTTCTTTTGTTCTTTTCTTTTTCTCTGTAATGGTAGTATTATTTTCTTTCATATTATTAAACTCAAAAATCATAAAAAATCTTTTAAACTAGATTTTTTTAATTGTAATTTTCTTCTCTTTTGTTTTCTTTTATTTTTGCCTCTTTTAAAATGTAAATAGTTAGATTTTCTTTTGTTAGTATAGTATTTTTCTAACTTCTTTTCATTTTAGTATAAAATTCTTTTGTAAACATTCTTTTTATAGGATTTTTATGCATATTTTATTTTACATTTCTTATTTCTTTCATTACTTCATCATGTTAATGTTAACCTAATTTGTTTTAATAATATGCATTTTTTAGTTAACTTGTTTCAAATTGTGTTTAGAATAGTTTAACTTATTTTGTTATAATTTATGTTTAGGTAATTTTTGCAATTTTTAGCATATTTTTATTATTTTATGCAAATCATGATAACTTAGTTTATTTTAGTGAAATTACATGTGGGAATGCTCCATGTATTCTTTAGTTAGAATTGCATGCTATAGGATTTAAGATTTTACCATTTTATTTGTCTTGTTTTGGTGTTCTATATACATATGCTATGTACTTTTTATATTTGATTTTAGATATTTTCTCTTTACCTCAACTTTCTTTATTTGCATGTATTTGAGAAATCTTATTAAAGAATCAATGATGATTAGTAGATGCTAACCTTATGGTTGGGCGAATGAGGTGCCTAACACCTTTTTTGATTCATTCCTTAGCCTCCGAACATTTTTTCTCTGGTCAAACGTTTTAAAGATCAGTAGCTTTTTTTTTCTTGATTTTTTTCAAAAATCAAGTGGCGACTCTATTTTTAACAAAAAGAGATTTTCAAAATTTGGCTTTCAAGGTGTTAAAATAATTTTCAAACATCTTCTGAACTCTTTATTTTTGAACATTTTCAAAATTTCAAAAATCCCGGTGCCACACCAGTTGGGACATATTCGCAGGAACTGCCCTCAGGGAGGCAGTATACCGGACATGGCAGGTACACCAGTGAGTTCATTTGTACAGGATCAATAGCAGCATCCCGCAGTTTAGACTTCTCGAGTTACAGATGGGGGTACGTCAGTTCAGTCGGTACAGCAACCAACAGTGCCGGGCTGTGGTGGACAGACCAGGATGATGCAGGGTTGAACGTATGTACTAACAGCTCCTAGTTTCTCCAAGACCCCGATTATGTCTGATGATCTTCAGTGAGTAGAGGTACTTTTTGAATATGCAGCTTTTGGGCCAGTATTCTACATTTCTTGTTTGGGGAGTTGGTGATAGACTCTGTGGATGGTGTGCTGTGTTGAGACAGCAGTTGGTGTGGATGTGAGGTTGGGGTGAGTAGATCCCGTGTCTTTGAGATAGTTAGCCGTTATTTAGGATGCCTGACCTTGTTTGACTATATCCTAGGAATGGTTCGACTGACCATCTCTCATGCCTGTGTCGATTGCGATCGACGGGTTGTTTCCTTTTGACCTTGTGTTGAATTTCGGGGACGAAATTCTTTTAAGGGGGTAGAGTTGTGAGACCTTGACCCATTTTTCTTTTTTGGCATTTTCAACGTGCGTTTGGTGTTTTCGTTAGAGCATGTTCGTACGTGTTTATATACATGTTCGGGTTCAGAGATGTATGCAAAGTTGGTTCCTGGGACTGTTGGGCGTTGTGTTGCAAATTTCAAAAAAAGAAGAAGATATTTTCGTGACCTATAAATATCTCGTGTTAGATATTTTCAAAATTTCTCAGCTAAGTTTTTCTTTTTCTCTCTGTCTTCTCTCTAACTTCTCGGGGGCCCGAGGCTCGATTTTCGATGATCCAACACATGATCCTTACAATTGGCACAGTAGGCTACGCATCCATCTGGATAGAATTTTTTTTCGACGAAGTTTGATTTTGAACGTGGATCGAGGCGTCGAGTTTTTTTAACTTAGCGAGGTAGGATCCTAGACTCTTATGTCATATAAGGGTGCTACGTGTAAGTATGTGTGTTTTTACCGTTTCGAATTGCATAAAAATTAGGTTATATTTCGATAAATCGGGTTTTTGGTTCTAAACCATTTTTGGTCATTTTCGGTTAGATAGAATCGGGTTTTGAGAGTTTCTTTTGAGATTTTGTGGTAGTCTTGGGCTTGGGTACATCCGAGGGTGTTGAAAGGGTGTTAAGATCTATAGTCTTCCTTTTTGCTCTTTTGATCATGTATGCTTATAATATATTTTTCGGTGTTGGAATCGTGTAATGTAAGCCTTTTGGCAAATATATTTCATGCATGTATGTTTTACTTTATGAGTAAATATCGGGTTGGGCGTGTTCTATGGTTGTTATGAGTGTTTCACGTGACCCAGAGTTTGGAGCGTGATAATATTTCTTATTATAATGAATGCATTCATTATTTAAAATGTAATTTACGACTTCTCACATATGATGAATTATTTCACGTAAGTTATTCCACACACATATTAAATTTAATTCTTAAAAAATAGCTTAACATATGATATGTATCGAAGAAAGTTTAAAAGTTAAAAAATTACCATACGATATTTAAATGAGATGGAACGCTGTATATAATATATTACAAATAACAATTAAACAAAATAAAGTCATTAATTTATTTTTTAAAAGTCAAACAATAAATAACTTTTATCCACAAACTAATCAAAATCGGATAACGTAAATTTATACAATCGAAACATACACACTTTTGCCATCTTCCATTTTTACTGATCAGTCAACCTTTGCTAT
>JAULJZ010171518.1:0-24261 GCA_032270985.1 Heliamphora pulchella
AAGATGAATAAAGAAATTCAAATTGTTTTTAAAAAAAAAAAACTCAAATATATGCCCCACTTGTGTTGATTTGTGTGATTTTTGCTTATTTTTGACATTTTTATCCATTTCCCCATCTTTTTGTCAAATTTCTACTTTTTGGAACATCTTGATGAGAATAATTAAAGAAATAAAAATTTTGTAAAAAAATACATTAGAAAATAATTCATGACAATAAAGTAAACGAAGAGTAATATTTGTTAATTTTAATGAAACAAATGCCATTACAATCAACATTAGAAAATAACAAAAAAGGAAAAGTATGATGTAAAATAATCTAAAATGAAAGAAATGTAAAAAAAAATGCTAGATAGAGTTTTTCTCTTCACATGAGTACTTGTTGTGTAACGGTGTTCCATACATAATATCAGAATTTATATATCGTTATATACTAAACTCGAATTACTTAATATACTTTCTAAATGAATGTCCAAATGAAAATGTCGAACATATATCCCATACTCTTAACTGAATGTCTTATCCGACACGGATACTTTTAAATATTTAAAAGAGTCCATGTAATATAGTAAATAAGATTTATACTTCCAATTCCATACATGTTTTAACCATAAAAGCACAAAAATTATGATACATTATATATGTTGTTAAAGGTTTTTTGATCCATTTCATGCTCGGGTTGACACGAAAATTAAACGAATTTATCGGATCATTTTCGTGTTCTGCAGGTTCAATACTAATACAACCTATTTATTAAATATACTATCGGGTCGTGTCATGATAACCACTCTAACTCTTTAATTTCGTATAAGATTCGAATCGTGTTAACATGTCGTGTCAAAAAAATCCACTCCAGCAGAATTTATTAGTTTTAAGAAAAAAATTATGAAAGAAGATTTTGGAAGCAATTTGCTAAACAAAATTAGTACCAGTCTTCTTGGTTTCGAGAAGCAAAAAGCATTTTAGAAAATCATGCCAAATGCATTTCACCTCTGTGTTATAGTAAATACTATAAAAACATACACGTGAGACTCACAGTCTACCATAAATAGGCCGGTCAAAGGCCAATCTCACCCTCTAACCTAGTTATCAAACACGGGCCAAAAGAACAAAAAATAGCATGTTCTCAACATTCATGACAATTAACCAAAAAAAATGTATGCAATGAATGTCATTAGAATTTTATCTTATTAAAATTAAATTAAGTACAAATACCAAAAACTGATTTAAACTGGCATAGCATCTGTAAATAGGATTTCCCCATATAAACCCAGCAACTAGATAACTAATACAACAATGGCACTTTCTTTATCTTTCTTTTCCATTTTCTTCTTAGGAAATGACAACAATGGCCCTTCAAAGAGAAAACTAAAATGATTTATGTAATTGTTGTAGTCAAACATACCTTCTCCGGGTGCACGTATTATCCGAGCAATAGTGACGACAAAATCTCTCCCATAGTCTTATCAGGCAGGTCACCTTGACTGTCGACTTCCTCACCAGACTCAAGTACGGCAGCATCCAATACTAACTTCCGTTTTGCAATCTCATAAACATTCTCATCAACTGTACCCTTGGTCACCAGCCTGCAAAATAAAATACTATAACCAAACCTAACCAAACTAAGCCTTTGCAAAATAAAATACCATAATGCCAAGAATTGCTAGAACTTTTTTTGGGGGGATGGGGGGCGAGTAAAGAGTAGAGAATGATTTCGTAGAAGGGGAAAGAAAAGGTAGAGAATGCCCTCACCCCAAAAAGCACAGATACTTTTACGAAAGAGACGTGTCGTGTTAGACACTTTTGTTGGACACGACATTTCTGAGACAACCCTAAATGCATCCCCTACACTTTTTAACCATGTCTTATTTAAACAAATATAAATATATATATATAATATCATACTCTTTTCAATATTTTGCGAACACATCAATGACACTTCTTGAAACCCTCCGAATACGTTCTTTGCGATGAATTTCTTCATATTATTAGTTTTTGCATCCTTCAAAACACTACTTATACGCACTAAGTATATTTTGAAACATTTACAAAATGAAATATAACATTTTAATTAGTGATATATTGCATATTTTTCATTACTATTGAATAAATTATTCATAAATTTAATATATATTAAATATATGAAGATGTAAAACTCTAATGTCTCCCAAACTTGTTGTGTCTTGTATTTTTAAAAAATCGGCGTCAGCGTGTTCGTGTTCCCCACCTGTATATGGTAACTGGTTTTGTTTGACCAATGCGATGACATCGATCTTCAGCTTGTCGGTCGATCTGTGGATTGAAATCCATGTCATGAATGACAACAGTATCAGCACCAGTCAAGTTCAACCCCTGCCCTCCAGCTCTTGTTGACAGCAAGCATGCAAATATTGATACGTCATTATTGAATGTATCTACTATTGTTTGTCTCTCCGTCACCTGAGTGCTGAAATTTAGACAAGAAAAATAGAAACATATTAAATTATGCCTAATTAATTTCCATTTTTTTTAATAGACAATAATAGCATTCACTCCAAACTGGCCACAAACTACACTTGAAACTGCCACTAGTCCAAGATTCCACTTGAAACTGAAGCTTGTATAACAGATACAAGCTTCAGCAGAGAAGTAGGAACTCAAATAAGTCTATTAAATTTGTTAAGTACACTGATTAGCACAACCAAGTTCCTCAATAATCCTTTCATGCAGTGGCAGAGCCACAAATTCAACTATATGAGGGACACCATTTTTTTTATTCGACTTTGGGCGCTCATCGTTTAAAACTAGTTTTTACCCCTCTTAGTTGAAGTTTTAAAAAATTCATCGATTAAAAAGCCGCATTTTGTAGTCATTTTTTGACCAAATGAATTTTTGTTTATTTAGGGTATTTTAGCTTTTTACCAAAAAGCCGAAATGAAGAACATACCAAATCATTAAAATTTTAGAATCTCTACCGTCTTAGCTAAAGAAAAATCAAAAGTCTTAGTTTTAGCAAAAGAAATCAAAATAAATTAAAAATTTTAATTTTAGATCGATCAAGATATTAAATGCATAAATCACATGTATCAAAAACAAAATACTCAAACATGATTGTGTTGTCTTTAAGATATTTGAAGGCTCTTAGTTTATGTTTCTTGTTTAAAATTAAAAATAATAGGCCCTTTTATAATTTTGGTAGTTCATGAGGGGAAGTAATATAATTTTAAAAGAATACATTTGTTTTTTTTTTTTATATAAGTGAAATTTTAAATACCCAATATTGAGAGGGGGCAGATGCCCCTGCCCCAAAAAAAAAATCCCATGCTCCCTCATAAAGAAGCCACACACGGATGTTACCACTCCGTCAGATATTAAACATGAACATTTTGGAGTAATTATGAAGTAAACAGATTATCATGGTTAGTCATCTGTTTGCTCACCAAGGAAAAAGATATCTGAAATGGGACTCATTAAACTAATCCAATTGATGTCGTTATTGATATGGATAATCATCCTATTTGCAGCCAAGAAATAGACAGCCACGAAAGGTAGAGAAGTATAGTGGTACCTTCCATCAAGGCGCCTGTAAGTGACACCGATTACATCCAGAGTCCACTCCAAGATATCAAGCATGGATGTCCACTGGCTGAAAATCAGAACCCGATGCCCACTTTGCTTTAGTGATGGTAGAAGTTCGGTTAATGCCTATGAAAGATAACAATTCAAAAATCATTTTGTGAGCTCAGAGATGTTATATGCTATCCACCTTCCAGAGCAAACATATTTAGAAAGTAAGTACATGTCACTTAAAATGTACCCGGCATTTTGCTGATATCATAACATGGTCATCTGAGAGAATTCCCTTCTTATCAGAAACACCATAATGAAGTAAAAGCTGCAAAGAGGCAGTCGGAAAATACGTCAATATCAATGGTAAGTCATATGGGAGATACTCCAACATTATCAATTCAATGGTAATGGAAATAATCCATCAATTCTAATGAAATTACATACACGTGGACATATTGTGATCCATATACCATGCATAGAACTCAATTTCAGGGATACATAGGAGGTGTTGGCAAAACTATAAGCAGCTGCTTTTCAGCTTTTTGCTATGAAAAAGCTGTTTTCTTGTGTCGTACAGCTTTATCCACAAGCTTTTACTTAAAGCTTATTCTTAAGAATGCCTAAGGAAGCTGTTTTTCAGAAGCTGCTTTCTGGTGCTTCTTCGCTTCAGCTACACGGGATTGGAAGTGAAACCTTTGACCATCATTATTTACAATTGCGCCATTTTAAAATCAGCCTAAGCAAAGCCCTAATCTCCATCTCCTTCACAGCAGAATCCATCGTCAGATCTCCAGCGGCGTGCAAGAAGAGTGTCGAACTCTTCTGTAAAACGAGATATTCATTGGGAAAACAAGTTGAGTGGTTGACCTGTGTAATGGTGGTGGAAGAGATCCTTTAGATCATTAAAAAAAATGTGATTTTGGGGGGAGGATTTCTACTTTTTAAAGAAAATTAGATCACCAGATTTCCATTCAAAGAAGAGGGGGCAGTAATAGATGTTAAGAGACTGCTTACATGGATTTCTACTTTTTAGAGAAAATTAGATCACCAGATTTCCATTCAAAGAAAAGGGGCAGCAATAGATGTTAAGAGACTGCTTACATGGAGAGAGAGAGAGAGAGAGAGAGAGAGAGAGAGAGGGAGGGAGGGAGGGAGACAGCACGGGACACAGATTGTTGTCGGGTTACAAGAAAGATCATCTTTGAAAGATGCGTAGTCACTACAGAGAGAGAGAGAGAGAGAGAGAGATTATTTTTCCATAAATGTGTTGAACCATAGTAAAATGATAGGTCTTGAATAACCATCGTTGTTTTACAAGTTGTTGTATGAAAATAAGATCAAATCATCAAGTTCATCATTTCAAGTGCACTGAATCATAGAAATCATCTACACACAAGTCTTGTGAAAGGAAAATCATCTACAATTAAATGTGCAATTGATTCAATCTTATTTTGGTACTTGAGCACCCCTTTAAAGTTGCCATCAAACAAAGACCCGCTTCTTGGCCTTCAAATTACTTGGCATTTCGGTCATTTCTTCCCAAAGGATCAGTTAATCTAGCAGTTATTTTTTCTCAACTTCCCTTGAATATTTTGATATGTGTTCCATACATCTTACTCTTCATAACTTCTAAACTGTATTCGTAAGTCATTCATAATAAAGAAAAATTGTAAAAATCGGGTTAATAATGTTTTTTTATTGTGTTGTCAACATGACCACTTCATAGTATTGTAGTTTGAAAACATGTCATCATCAAGTGCAACGTCTGGAGGTTGGTTGGGCAACTACAACCTGCGGTTTGAACCAAGGACTTGTAGTTGTGGGCAGATATAAGAATTGTTAAGTCAAATAAACCATCCAAGGGTTGGTTGTACTTTGTATATCCAAAGGCCATGAACAAGTGCTAGTTCTTTGCCTGGTTCATTCCAAGTCATCTCCCACCGTATGCCACCCACCTTATGAAGCACGGGTGTGGGTATGCAGTACGAATACGGTACGGCGGTACGATAGAATCTAAAAATATAGGGTACGGGTCGGGTACGGCTAGGGTACATTAATAAACTATTTAATTTTTAGAAGTTTTTAGCATTGCATTATATATATTTTTATATGTTAAATAATAAATACAAAACTATTACAATTATATAGATCACAAGCCATATTAGCATCGATTGCTAAAATCAAACAAATAGTACTTAGAACATCAACATACCAAAACTAAAACAAATAGTACATCCAATGTAGAAGACACAAAGGAACAAATCCATAAACAAACAAAAAAAGTTTAAGCATTAACAAAAAGACTTGAGAAGTTAGCAATCTTCAATTTCATCAGCTTCATCTCTAAACAATACTGATTCCATCTCCGGTTCATCAAGTGAAAGATTTGCAATTTCAAGTAAATCGGCACCCTCCATTAAATCAAAAGCATCTCCACCAATATCTCACAACTTGGTCTCCCCTTCTGTATACTGGGGAATTCTCCTCGATAATAGACGATTATTGTGGTGCACCAACACCAAATCATTATAGCGTTTTATTGTCATCTTGTTTCTTCTTACAAAGTGAATGAAAGAATAAGTGCTCCAATTCTTATCACAACATGAGGAGGAACATGGTTGGCAAGTAACTTCACTGCCAAAAATTGGAGTATAGATGCAGAAGATCCATGTGCCAACCACCAAACAATTGATTCCATCCTCCTCTATCAACTTGGGAGTCAGAATCTCCAAAACTTTTTAAACAACCTGAAAACTTAGCATACTCCGTATTAACTGCACTTCTCTCATGTGAATATAAAAAGTATTTCTTAAAACGCTTGATTCTCATATTTGAAATTTCTTCATCCCTATGAGGAGAAACACGATTGTGATTTTCTTCAAGCCACATTACACTATAATACCTAGATTGTAGAATGAAAAATATCAAAAGAAAATTACGTTATTTATTTTTAAAAATTATAACTCAAGAACAAATATATTTTATTATGTACGAAAAATTTAAAAGTGGTTGTACCTTGGATTCAAAGAATATGCCAAGCAATGAAGAGGTGTGCTACTTTTAGTCCACCTCTCAACAAGTATTTGATGCACCACAGAATAAAAGGTTGAGTGCTCACTTTCTTGCTTTCTTTCATGCCTATAGATGGCCGTCTTCACCTTCTCAATCATCGAATACCACATTTCATAAACTAAGTGTAGGAATGGCTTGTCAGTGTCACAAAATCTAAGCATCTCATTTATTAGCAATGTGAATGAGAGCATGTATTCTATCTTGTACCACAAAATATCACTCAACACTTTTTCCTTCACTAATGCCACTTTTCCAACATCTTTGTAGGAAGACTATCTCTCACTTATCACCATTGATTGGAGGCCACAATAAATGAGTTTAAACTTTTTAAGCATAACAATTGCAGATGCAAATCGTGTGTCTGCAACAGAAAGTAACTTCAAAGGCACAAACTCATTGAAAATAGCCAATCTCATAAAATGATTCATGATGAGTTTTTTAACAAACATTACGTTATCAATGACAAGTGTAATCCAATGGCATTCATCATAAGCATATGCAGCAACTCCAATTTCCTTTGCAACACATATATTCTTCAAGGCAAGATTAAGTGTGTGCACAACACACGGTGTTCAAAAGATGTCTGAATCAGTACTTTCAATGATGGGTCCAGCAGCACTACAAACAGGAGCATTATCAGTAATTACTTGAAGCACATTTTGAGGTCCCACATCATCAATTACTTCACAAATTAATCTGGCAATGTAGTACTTATCCTTGAACTCATCTTCACAATTAACAACTTTCAAAAATATAGCTCCACCATCTAATGCTGTCATAATGTTAACAAGAGGTCTCCTTTGTGTATCAGTCCATCCATCAGCAGCAACATTTAAACCCTTCTCATTCTATGATTTTTTTGCTGGCTCCAACAACCTTTCAATGTTTGCCCTTTCTTTTTGCAATAATGTAGTTTGCAACAAATTATAACCGGGAGGTACATATCTAGTTATTTGATGCTCAACAACATATTGAAAAGCACTCATAAAATATGGATTCCTGCCAAATGAAATGGCAAACGAGCTGAGTAAAACATACGAGCAATCAAAGAGTGAAAATATTTTCGCGCACCTTGATTTAGTGCCATCTCTAAAGGACTATTCCCATACACCTTTCTCTTTTTTTTTGGGCTCAAATCCTTCCAATCTAAATGTATTGCTCGCCTTAACTTGAGAAGAGAAAGGCGGCAAAGCAACATTTTTAGGCTTGGTCAATTTTTTTCGATTCTCAACTTCTACATTTACCTTTCTTATTTCATAAAGAATATCAAGTTTGCTCATCACAACATTGCACACTCTTATTCCCCGATTTTTGATTTGCAATAGATGTGCTTCCACTCTGAGGTATGATCCTTGGAATTCCATATTACAATTGCTGCACTTGAATTTTGTATTACCACTTCCTCCTTCTCCCCTTTTAACGAACTTTGTAACATAATTCCAAAGAGGAGCAAACTCATTTTGTTCAATAGAATGAGAATTTGAAGTAGAACCCACACTTCCTGATGAACTCATTTTCCTATAAAAATTGACAAATTAATTTTAAACTATATGCAAATCAAAAAAATAAAAAAACTAACTTAAAGCAAAAATTAACTTAAGCAAAGAGCACTACAAAGAAATTATTTTAATATATCACTATATCAGTGATTTACCATTCAAGTTTCAGCAAAAAATTAATATATCAATATCCAATATTCAACAAATACATTAACAAATATTCAGATAAACAAACAAATGAGACAAATAAACGTTGATGGAACTAAACGTAGAACAAAAAGAAAATTCATTTAAAATAAAGTAATAAACTTTAAAAAAAGAACCTGAAAGGACGACCTTCGGGAGACTGGAGTTTTCAAACCTATGCGACTGTGTGTCGTGGGAGACGACTTCGAAAACGAGCTTCGACGGTGGCGAGCTTACTAGTGCGACGGCGACGAGCAAGGTAGGGTTTTCGCGGTCGACATCCAGAGGGCAGTGCCTATTGCGACGGTGAGAAGCTTTGTGTTGATTGGTGTGGCACAAAAGGTAGGATTTTTGTGTGATGAATCTGTTTGATAATAGGTTTTTTGTCTTTTTGACTAATCTAATTTAGAAATATTATCATGATAGCCTACTTTTATTTATATTTGCATTCCTTTTATTTTTTAAAATAGCATAAAAGCCCAAACGTACCACTAAACGTACCCAGGTTGTACCACAAAGGTTCCCAAAACGTACCCGAATACTGAAAAGTACCGGTTCCTTTTTGGCGTACACGGTACGTAAAGATGCCGTACCCGTACCCACGGAGTGCCCGGTGCATGTACGGCACCATTTTCAGAATACCCGTGCTTCATAGCACCTACCACACCCAACAAAACAGTAATGCGGGTGGGAGGGAAGATATAATCCAATTCCATATGAAGGTCGAGATGCTGAAACATAGCATTGCATTTATGCGGTAGTTTGTATGTGGTCTTTTTATATGTTTCATGCTCGCGTTGATCCCACATTTCATGAAGTGAGCTATCATGACGTTTGTGTAACTACTTAAATATTATGCTACTTTCTGTGCATCATTTAGTCGAACTCCTGCTCCCATATACCATGTAGTTCTAACAAACAACTGTTCTCCATTAGGAACATTTGTTAACTTCAATTTCCAACATATGTATCTAGCTTATTCCCATGTTTTAGGATGTCGACGCAGGCCTTATATTGCTGAAAATTAAATTATGGAGTAAAATAGTTAACCTATATGTAAATTATTTGTTATCCCTTTAAAATTTCTATATTCTAATTATTTTTTTGTTTCTTCATGCAATGGTTTGAAACCAGGAAAGGAATAATGTTGGAATTGCTGGAATTTTAATATTTACAATCAAACCTTTCTCTACCTTCTCATTTATGACTTTTCTTGTCTTTTAACATATTAGACAAGGACATATTTTGTTGGTTACATACCACGGAATATTATTTACTCTTCCAAATAATGGTACACATTAATGGTACACATTATTGTCACACTTCATTAGTACAATGAGCAATGAAGCTCAGGTCAAATCACCCAATGAAAGCAAAAAGGGGAAAGCCGCACAACCTGCTACTGTGAAGGCACACTAGGATCACAAAACAAAGGAGGTGTTTATCCGTCTATGTGTTGAACTAGTTCGCGCGGATAATAGGCTAGAGGTACTCATTTAAACAAAGTTGGACAGGATAACATGGTCAACCATTTTGAACAACAAATAGGGAAGCCGTACAACAGAATCCAACTGAAGAACCAATGAGACGCCTTGAAGGAGTGGGTGTTGTGGAGCAATTAAGTTAGAGGTGCATCTGGATTGGGCTGTGATCCCATCACAGGTGCTATCACTGCATATGAGGACAGGTGGAAAAATGAACTACAAGTAATAAACTTATTTAACTACATGTTAACTTCATATCACTTTCCCGTTCTTGATTATTTGCAAATCCAATTCAATTAAAATTTGTCATTGTCACAACGCTATCCAGATGCGGCTAAATTCCGCAATAAACCTTTACAATACGTCGATGGCTTGGCAACGCTATTCTATGACGTTGCTGCTACTGGAGAGTTTCGCAATGGACCCGGCGAAGAACGTCCTGCATCAGAGTCGATTGGTGATTGCTACATCCCCATCGGTGTGGATGGTGAAGAGGTTCATGAAGTGGAACCAACTACTATGCCAAAAAAGCGCACGTCTAAGGGCACCCCGTCAAGTGGAAAGAAAGCAAAACGCACATCAAATGCCATAAAGCTAGAGAAGGCTCTTCACCACATTCTCAGAGCATCTGAGATGCAGTCAAGCAGCTCAACTATACGTGGAATGTCCAAACCATTAGTTGCCTCAACTATTGAGGAGTGTCTAGATAAGTTGTAGACCGTGGAAGAATTTAAGAAGGAGGATGCTTATGTCGCTTCGCATGATGTTCATGTTGCTGCCCAATAATGACTAGGATTAAAATGTTGGTTTGGTAGTGACTCTGAAAGTAGCTGAAGCTGTACAACTTTCGGCTTGATGTTTGAACCAAATGTGGCATTTTAATTATGTTGACTTAGAGGCAGTCTAGCTAAATTACAGTACATTACACATAACAACATAAGTGAATGTATGTGAATTATGTTTCATGTCCATTTGGTATTGTATTGTTTGTGTATGAGTGAATGTTCGTGGATGGATGACTGCCACTATATGTTAAAACAAGCATTCAAGCGATGTGTCTCTCATCTCCCCAACTACCGAGTTACCCTATTCTACCATGACCGCAGAGCCATTACCTTCTGGTTCGGCTCGAGTCACGTGCTCATGTTCCTCCTCCGCCTTCAGTCCTGGAAGCCGTAGATTCTTACTTTGCCGCACATGTCTCCATCAATCAAGGACTCTCTTGACAGTATTAAATCCAATGATCCTGTTGCTTCTCCTCCTCCTCCACTATGACAACGCAAGACATTCTTTTACAACAAATACATCCATCGACTAAGGAATCTCTTTAACATGAGCATACAGGCACTTTATCTTCTCCACCACCCACTTCTCCTCTCCAAATTGACCAAATTGATTTTGTGAGTATTGAAGATTTCCTTGGGTTATCATAACCCTGTTTTGTGGATTTTGTCAACATTCTTACAATTACGATTCGTTGGCACAAGAACCTAAGGCCGTTTACATATTCACACTACTTAATTATTTGGCATGGTCGCATTCAAATCTTCCAGCCAATCTCGAGGGCGAGTTCTTTTTCACAATGTAGAAGAACGATGCGGATAATATATGGAATTGTATTTTATTGGGATTAGAGTTTATTCACTTTTCTTAATAGTATTAAGATATTGTTTAGGATATTATTTTATTCACTTTCCAGTTAATCAGGATATTAGTTATTTCTATTTGGATTGTTATTTGTTTCCGGTTACTTAAGGATTTCTCTTTCTTTTTTCATTAGCTTTTGGCTTATAAATAAGAGGGTATATTGATGTAGTAGTCAAACGTTGATGAATAAGAATTCGAGTTGATAATTGTGTGATTTCGCCCTCCCCTTTTTGTCTTCTTTCTCTTCTCTATCTGCTCTTCTCCTAATCTCTGTTCTCTTCTTCTTCTAATCCCTAATCTTTATTCTTCTTCTCTGTTGTTACCACATCACCTCTTCTAAAAGAAGAAGAAAAACAAAAATAGACTCCAACCAAAAATTGAGGCAACCAACAAAAAACTTGTACAATAAAAAGAGAAGAGCACCAAACAGCCAAATCTATGGAGTCAAAAATCACATCCCTACAGGGGTAAAGCTCGATTTGCAACATGTACCTCAACAATTTTCAAATCTATGATATTTTCGGCACTCTCTCCTTGTGAACAGTAATGCTTTTGAATGTCTGCATTCTTTATTATTATTTTTAATATTATTAGTTCAAGATATATGCTCAATAAGAGCCAAGAAAGGTGGATCTACATGATTAAAAATTTATTTGCTACATTTGGCTCACAAGTTTTTTTATATAAATGATTTTCGACACATTTTGACTTTCGGACACGAATCAAATGTTGTTTTAGAAATCTTTAGATACTAGTCGTTTTAAGTTTGATTTTCAATATTTAATGCTGTAATATTTTTTTTATTATTCTTTAAAAATCTAAAAATATTAACTTTTTATTTTTTTGCATTAAGTTATTAGCAATTTGCCAAATTAGCATGCGAATATGAGACATGAATTGTATAAAGTATTAATTTATATTGGTGGATTTTTGTTTTTTATATTTTTTCCCATTTTTTTTGTTCTTTTCTTTTATAGATTTACTCTTAATGTAATGTGTATTAAATTTAAAGTTTTATGTATTATATTAGCATTAATGTCATTATGAATATGAATCATATCAGTCATGAATTCATGATATGTAATGTTAAATTGTTAATTATGTTATACGTGCATTGTTTGAATAGTTTTATTTATTCCATTGTTTTATTGGTTAACTTATATTTATTTATTATTTTTTAAAAATTTGTCAACAAACCTTTTACTTTATTTATTTGTATAAAATGGTTTTCCACCGAGTTAAAACTACTATAAAAATTTAGACATATGTGGGACCATGCCTAAAAAGTAAATAAAATTCACTAAAAAATATTTTGAACCCCAATACATATTATTTTGGAACAAAAAAGCGCGTATCTGTTAAATTTTAAATTTTACTGAGTTGTGCATTAAATTTCACCGCCACTTGTATTATTATGGCAACCGCTACTGCTATTTAGAACCTTGCAAGTACCCCCAACTGATAAAGCTCTATTCCCAAGAGAACAAATGTATCATTAGCGTAAAGAAAATGAGAGACAAAAGCCAACCATGCACAATGCCAACCTCAAAACCTATGAAGCAAGGGTACTTCGAAAATAGTGCCATACATGCACCGTGTACTCCGTGGGTACTGGTACGGCACCGGTACGTACTGGATACGCTAAGAAAGTATTGGGTACCTTTTCAGTATTCAGATATGTTTTGGTACGTTTGTAGTACGGCTGGGATACGTTTAGTTGTAAGTTTGGTGCTTTTATGCTATTTTAAAAAATAAAAGAAAGCAAATATAAATAAAAGTGGGCTATTATGATAATATTTCTAAATTAGATTAGTCAAAAAGACAAAAACCCTATTATCAAACAGATTCATCTCACAAAAACCCAACCTTTTGCGCCACACCGCTCACCACAAATCCCATTGTCGTCGCAACAGGCGTTGCTCTCTAGACATCGACCGCAAAAACCCTACCTTGCTCGTCGCCGTCGAATCTCGTTTTCGAAGTCGTCTCCCACGACGCACAATCGCACAAGTTCGAAAACTACAGTCTCCCGAAGGTCATCCTTTCAAGTTCCTTTTTTTAAGTTTATTACTTCATTTTAAATGAATTTTCTTTTTGTTCTACTTTTAGTTCCATCAAAGTTTATTTGTCTCATTTGTTTGTTTATTTGAATATTTGTTGATCTATTTGCTGAATATTGACTATTGATATATTAATTTTTTGTTGAAACTTGAATGGTAAATCACTGATATAGTGATATATTAAAATAATTTCTTTGTAGTGCCCTGTGACTAATTTTTTCTTTAGTTTTTTTTTTTTGTGATTTGCATATAGTTTAAAATTATTTTGTCAATTTTTATAGGAAACTGAGTTCATCGGGAAGTGTGGGTTCTACTTCAAATTCTCCTTCTATTGAACAAAATGAGTTTGCTCCTCTTTGGAATTATGTTACAAAATTAGTTAAAAGGGGAGGAGTAACTGGTAACACAAAATTCAAGTGCAACAATTGTAATATGGAATTCCAAGGATCATACCTCATAGTGAAAGCACATCTATTGCAAATCAAAAAACGGAGAATAAGAGTGCGCAATGTTGTGAAGAGAAAACTTGATATTCTTTCTTAAATAAGAAATGTAGATGAAGATACTGAGAATCAAAAAAAAAATGACCAAGCCTAAAAATATTCCTTTGCCGCCTTCCTCCTCTCAAGTTAAGGCGGGCAATACATTTAGATTGGAAGGATTTGAGCCAAAAAAAAAGGCATCTAGGAATAGTCCTTTAGAGATGGCACTAAATCAAGGTGCACAAGATCATTTGCATTATTTGATTGCTCGAATGTTTTACTAAACTAGTTTTCCATTTCATTTATCAGAAATTCATATTTTGTGAGTGCTTTTCAATATGCTGCTGAGCATCAAATAACTGGGTACCTCCCGGTTATAATTTGTTGCAAACTACATTATTACAAAAAGAAAGGACTAACATTGAAAGGTTGTTGGAGTCAGCGAAAAAATAATAGAATGAGAAGGGCTTAAGTGTAGCGGCTGACGGATGGACTGATACACAAAGGAGGCCTCTTGTCAACATTATAGCAGCATCAGGTGGTAGAGCTATGTTTTTGAAAACTATTAATTGTGAAGGTGAGTTCAAGGAAATACATTGCCAGATTAATTGGTGAAGTAATTGATGAAGTTGGACCTCAAAATGTGGTTCAAGTTATTATTGATAATGCTCCCGTTTGTAGTGCTGCAAGATCAATCATTGAAAGTACTTATTTGAGCATCTTTTGGACACCGTGTATACTGCACACAGTTAATCTTGCCTTGAATAATATATGTACTGCAAAGGAAATTGGAGTGGCTGCATATGCTTGTGATGAATGCCATTAGATTACACTTGTTATTGATGACGTAATGTTTGTTAAAAATTTCATCATGAATCATTTTATGAGATTGGCTATTTTCAATGAGTTTGTGCCTTTTAAGTTATTTTCTGTTGCAGACGCACGATTTGCATATGCAATTGTTATGCTAAAAAAGTTTAAACCCATTTATCGTGACCTCAAATCAATGGCGATAAGTGAGAGATAGTCTTCTTACAAAGAAGAAGATGTTAGGAAAGTGGCATTAGTGAAGGAAAAAGTGCTGAGTGATATTTGGCGGGACAAGATAGAATACATACTCTCATTCACATTGCCAATTTATGAAATGCTTAAATTTTGTGACACTGACAAACCATGCCTACACTTGGATTATGAAATGTCGGATTCGATGATTGAGAAGGTGAAAACGGCCCTTTATAGGCTTGAAGGAAAACAAGAAAGTGAGGACTCGGCCTTTTATTCTGTGTGTTAGAAGAAATAAAATAATAAGAAGTCGTACCAAACCAGTAGACGAGCGCTCTTATTTATATTAAAAATTAGGGAACACCATTACATCTATGCACCCACACACACATGATAATAACCCACTAATACTAATAATAATAAGAATAATAGGCTACTACTAACACTCCCCCTCAAGCTGGAGTATATATATCAACCATGCCCAGCTTGTTACACAAATATGAGACACGCGAACCCAGTAATGCTTTGGCAAAAATATTTGTCACCTATTCCCCTGTAGGAATAGACCCAAATATGACAACTCCTCTCTGATATTCGTCACGAACAAAATAACAGTCAACCTCAATATGTTTCATCCTCTCATGAAATACTGGATTTATGGCAATATGAATAGCAAAGGTATTATCAACCCAGAGTTTGGCAGAACTACTAAGAGGAAAGTGTAATTCTGTCAAAAATTGTTGAAACCGCCTAAATCTCTGCAGTTGCCAATGCCATAGCTTGGTGCTTTGCCTCCGCACTAGACCTAGATACAACATTCTGCTTCTTACTCTTTCAGGAAACTAAGTTCCCACCAACAAGAACACAGTAACTAGATGTAGGTCTCCAGTCAAATGTGCATCCAGCCCAATCAGCATCAGAGTACCCTTCCATTCCCATATGTCCATGAACAGAAAATTGGATGCCCTTACCCAAATTTTTGTACAAGTACCGAAGAATACGTGACACCGTTTGACAATGGGGAACACGGGGATCGGACAAAAACTAACTCACTATACTCACTGGATAAGCAATGTCTGGACGAGTCATCATAATAAGATAATTAAACTACCCCACTGTACATCTATATTGCTCAGGGTCTGAAAGAATTGCTCCTTCTTTCGGCTTTAGCACTCATATACCCTGCTCGCGCCAGAATGTCAAGAACATACTTTCTCTGGAAAATGAACACCCCTTTCGTATTCCTGGTTACTTAAATGCCAAAGAAATATTGAAATTCACCAAAATCTTTTATCTGAAACTTGGTGCCCAGGAATGATTCAAGCGCAACAATCCCTCCACTGTCACTACCAGTAATAACAATGTCATCCACACACACTACGAGTAATATGCAACCAGCTGAGGTATGTCAAAAGAACATTGTGATCCTTCGCTGACTGCCTAAGGCCAAACTCCTGTACTACTAATAAGCTGGAACGGCCAAACCAGGCTCTAGAAAACTACTTCAAACCATACAATGATCGCCTCAAACGACATACCTGATTAGGGGACCCCCTCAACCTAAAACCGGGTGGTTGCTCCATATAAACCTCTTCCTCCAAATCACCATAAAAAAGGCATTTTTCACATCGAGTTGATACAAAGACCACTAATGTGATGCAGCCAAAGACAAGAACAAATAAACTAAGACCATCTTGGCAACGGGTGAGAAGGTATCAAAGTAGTCAAGGCCATATGTCTGAGCATAGCCATTTGCCACTAAACGGGCTTTCAACCGCTCAAGAGTGCGGTCAGAATGAAGCTTTACAGCATATACCCACTTACATCCGATAGTTGTCTTCCCACGAGAAAGACTCACCAGGTCCCACGCATGATTAGTCTCAAGGGCATTCATCTCCTCAAATATAGCATTGCGCCAACCTGGATGAGAAAGAGCATCTACAACAGAATAAGGCAAAGTATGCTGATCAAGTGTAGTAATACCCTTCTGGACAGTGGCTGGCAAACCACGATATGATGTAGCATACACGAGATGATCTCAACAACTACGATAAGACTTGCGTAAAGCAATAGGAGGATCACTTACCTGATCAGAAACCGAATCCAGCTAAGAAGATACTGACTCAGTTAGAGGAGGGGTGGTGGAGCCTGGTGAAAACGATGATTCTGAGGATGATGATATCACAGGTGAATCCGGGGCAGCAGGAGAAGGCTCCTCGGGAATATCAACCGAAAAACTAGTAACTTGAGAAGGTGCCACTCGTAAATCAGTGGAGTAATGATACACCAGAAAACGATCTAAACCATCATCAACAGTGGAGGAAGGTGTAGTGGCTGGGCCATAGAATGAAGTAGACTCAACAAAAATCACGTCTCAAGATACAATAAACCGTCGCAACTCTGGACTGTAACAACGATATTCTTTTTGTGCCTTAGGATATCCTATGAAAGCACACATTAGTGCTTGAGCATCAAGCTTGGTCACATTCTGCCTAGTATCTCTCACATAGCAAACACACCCAAAAATCTTGAGTAGTAATGAAAAGAGAATCTGCTGAGGACGTAAAACTGATAAAAGTGTAGCACCATATAGAACAGAGAATGGCAATCTATTAATAAAATAGCATGCTGTCAACACAATTTCATCCCAGAAGACTTTGGGAACTTTCATCTGGAACATTAGAGCACGTGCAGTTTCCAAGAGATGTCTATTCTTCCTCTCAGCCACTCCATTCTACCGTGGTGTGTCTGAGTATGACGTTTGGTGAATAATCCCATATGTACGCAGGTATGTACCCAACACTTCACCAATCTACTCACCCCCATTATCACTACGTAGAATTTGAATAGTTTTGCCAAATTGAGTTTGGATTTCATTACAAATTGTAGTAAAAACAGTAGGTAATTCAAAACGCTTTTTTATAAGATAGAGATAAGTAATCCGAAAATAATTATCAACAAAAGTTACGAAATACCGAAATCTAAACAAATATGTAACAGGACACGAACCCCCGATATCTGAATGGACTAAAGAGAAAGGATTCATTGTCCTATTATTATTCCTGGACACATATGGCACATGCAGATGCTTAGCAAATCGACCACACTATAACTGTATAACCTTACTCAAACTGAGACATAATTTCTTTAAACTAGGCAATGAGGGATGGCCTAACCAATAGTGTATATCCAGAATCTGAGACGATCTCCCTGAGCATGCAACATCCAAATACTCATCCATCACATACAGGCCACCAGCCACCCGTCATCTACTGATAGTATTCCTCGAAATTAAATCTTGAAAAACACAATGATTAGGAAAGAATGTTACTGAGCAGTTCAAATCCTTTGTAATCCGACTCACATATAGCAAATTAAACGGATTAGCAGGAGTATGTAAAACATCAGAAAGGGTAAGCGATGGAGACAAAGCAGCTACTCCATGTCCCTTCACCTCCAAGGCTCCTCCATTGACATCAATAACCCTACTGTGTCCAAGGGTAGACTGATAAGACGAAAAAATACCTGTGGAGTGGGTCATATGTGCAGATGCACCCGAGTCTATCACCTACGATCTGGGAGTGGCCATACACGCAGTTGGGTTCCCTGCAACTGTCGCTGAGAGAGCATCGGTTGTGTTCCCAATCCTCATCTGGATGAACTGATCATATTCCTCTTGAATCATATCTATAGTCCTCCTCTCAGAAGAAGAGGGAGCATCATAATCAGCCACCGCATTGGCCACAGAGGATGTAGGAGGCCCATGTAACTTCCAACACGAGCTCCGTAAATGCCCCTGCTCTCCAAAATAGTAACGGGACCTGATGTCATGTCCACATCTGCCTCTGCCTCGTCTTCCATCACGGCCTCTACCTTGACCTCCATCACCACTGCCCCCATCACGGCCTTTACCTCGAAATCC
This sequence comes from Heliamphora pulchella, assembly GCA_032270985.1. Classification (NCBI taxonomy): domain Eukaryota; kingdom Viridiplantae; phylum Streptophyta; class Magnoliopsida; order Ericales; family Sarraceniaceae; genus Heliamphora; species Heliamphora pulchella. Next base: position 18,901 of record JAULJZ010171518.1, read on the forward strand.
GCCTCTACCTGCTCCACGAGACACACCCAGGGCTGTATGATCACTCTGGTCAGTAATTGTACCTCGGGGCTCATCTTTAGTAATTGCTCTGCTCATCCTCCCGAAAACCTCAGATAGCGATGAAATATCAGACCCATCCAGAATCTGAGAACGTGCTGAGTCTAGTTGCTGGTTCACTCTAGCTAGAAAACAAATCACCAAGAACTGCATCATTTGTTCTTTGAACACCTCGTATCAATTGGTAAAAGATACCAAACGATCATGCTCATCTGCCAATACCTTAAACTCCGTAAAATAATCTAAAAAAGGTCGCTTTCCCTGCTGTATCCTGAAAATGCTCCGCATCACATCATATAACTTGGACAAATCATTCGTCGAGGCAAATGTCTCCTCAAGTATGGTCCATACCTCCCGGACCGTCGTGGCACTAGCTACCAAAACCACAACAGAGGACTCTCATGGTATTCAGCATCCGACTGAGTAATCTTGCGTCATCCTGTTTCTATCTTCTATATTCATCAGATCCTTTTTCAGGAGGATCTTCGAACAAATGATTCTCCTTCTCCATACTTTCAATTATTAGCAACACCTTTTTCCATTAAACATAAATTTGTAGTCCAGTCAACTTCGAATCCACTAATCGTATGAATGAAAACACGTCCGTGATTCCTTGTTTATCGATACCCATTTGAGGGTCACCACCTCCTATAGAACTCTCCGTCAATATCTCAACCTATCAATATCAAGGAATCACACGAAAAACCACCTAACAAACAATAAAGCACAGCCACAACGTTAACTACTCATAAATGGGCCACTGGTTACCTTCACATCATCTGCATCGAGTCCAACACACCGCGGCAGGCAGGCCGCTAGACTCTCAAAACAGCAGTGAAGATTCTCCTTGGAGACTGTCAGTACCAGCAACAGTGAAGAGGAGAGCCCCGGCAACCCCTATATCCTCAAAACAGTGGCTGTGATTCCTCTAGGGGCTGTCGGCAGTGGAGAGAGTGGCTGTCAAAGGAAAAATGTGATATCTTAGTATCTCACATCGAAAATGGAGAGGAAGTTCTTGGGCTATAGAAGAAAAACCTTAAACCCTTACATTCAACGAGGCATTTTTCCAAGTGATAGAGACCCTATCAGAACTCCGCAGTTAAACGTGCTTCGGCGGGAGCAATGCAAGGATGGGTGACCCTTGGAAAGAACAAAACCGTGAGGATTTTGCCCAAAGCGGACAATATTGTTACCATGTAAAGGGTCGGGGTATTATAGAAAAAGGTGACTTTCAGGACGTGTCGGAGCAAGGACAGCGAGTTTTGACAAGGGGAGAAGACGATGGCTAGTGTTTCATTAGAGAGTTGCGGTGACTGAGGAAGGCTAAGGTTGTTGGCAGGGGCTAAAGGCTTAGCTGAGGGTGCTTAGGCTTCGGCTGAGAGAGTCTAGGCTTTCGGCAATGGAAAAAGGACTAGGGTTTAGGCTGCAGCCTAGGGTTTCAGTGGCTGAAGGAAGAGTTGGTGGCTGGAAGGAGGCTAGGGTTTCGGTGGCAAAAGGAAGAGTTGGTGGCTGGAAGGAGACTAGGGTTTCATGGTTGCTTTGATACCATGTTAGAAAAAATAGAATAATAGAAAGCCGTACCAAACCAGTAGGCGAGCACTCTTATTTATATTAAAAAAACTAGGAAACATCATTGCATCCATACACCCACACACACATGATAATAACTATAATCATAATAGGCTACCACTAATACGAATAATAATAATAATACGCTACCACTAACAACTACCAAACTGCGAAGAGTGAGATTTTATTTCTTTTAAGTTTTTGGGGAGGACTTTACCCGCTTCCATTAAATCGCTCAAACCTTTTATTAGAGGAAATTGATTTAAATTATATATCCTTATTAAATGCAAATCCATGGTTTAAACATTAACCACATAGAGTGAAAAACCTACGACAAGCCTTAATATTCCTTTTGTTTTAAACATTTACCATATCCATCTATGCATAAAAATGGTCTCCAATACTTCCATGCATCTAAAAAATTTAAAATACTATCATTTGCCACTTCTAACTCACTCCCTAGAGCATTTTGGTTTTAACTGTTTAATTCCTTTTATTTAAAATAAAACTCTCAGATAGGAATACATAAAAAGAATGATTAACTAGTGCATTTTGTGCAACATTGATTTCTTGATTTACGCAGGGTGAATTAATAACATAGCACTAAATATTGCCTCCCAGTACATCAATTTTTTAAACCATGTCCCATTCCAGAAAGCTCCTTCATCTAACTATCAGTTTGAATACTACAGCTTGGTACAAAAACAACATGCTTATGGAGAAAGAGCCACCTTGCATTGTTTGGATAATTCAAGTCCAGAGCCAAGAGAGTAGCTGACCGATTAATTCATGGACAATATGTTGCATTAACATCAGTCATCTATATCAGCAAGTCCGAATCCAAGAAAGTAAAAACAGATTCGTTTGACAAGTCAACTGGGTCTACTTATCATGCATATTGTTTCCTTTCAAAACTAATGCGGTCTACTACCATCTAAATAGAGGAAAGTTCGTGACTGCAACCAGCTTGCTTCATTGCCGAATTCAACTAAGCTTTGAATAGCATTAATATATAGTTTTAGAACTCACTGAGCCAGTTATTCCTTTTATCAGTTGCGGAGAGATGGAAAGAAGAACAGATTGTGCAACAGATGAGCTCGGGACTTCAGAAATAATTGTCTTCAACGCGATGCTTGCAATGTCGCGATGCTGGTCTTTCCCATTCAGTAACTTTTCACAAAGCTTATTAGTCATCTCCACAACTTGTTGCTCACGGATTTTCTTCGCCAATGGAGCAAGACTGATTGTCACAGTAAGACAAAACAAATTAAAATCTAAGAAAACTGTAATGGACAACAAGAAGTTACTGTTTCAGGAAACTTCCCACAACAAAATTAATAAGATAATTTGCTTTGAACAAATTATGTGGGCTAGTCCCATATTTAAAATTGATTCTTGGGAATGTTTTTCGTTATCATGCTACCTAAACAAGTAGAAACATTTGCTGAAGATTAAGGAACTTCAATATTTTTATTCAATAAGTAAATAAGATTTTATAAAAAGCCATTAAAAGAAGCCAACTAATATAATTGGTGCATGTATAGCCTATCGATAGGCATATAAAAATCTAGAGAGATTAAAAGAGAGAAAGAATACTGTAGGGGTGTTTGTTGTAGCTGAAATTATCAACTTATAAATTATAGTTGAAAAAATATAATTATGACTTTAAACAGAAGTTGCAAATATCTGTTAAAAGTGTAAACTTATAGCTTAAAACAGTAAAATTTGTGTTTGTTGATTTAAAATCAGAAGTTATAAGCAAAAAGCTGTGAGCGCACTTGCTTATACTTTTTTAACTTTATTATGAACTACAAGTTAAAAGCTATAATTTAAGCACTAACAAACATCCTCTACAGCCTATGAAAAAAGTTGTGAAATGCTGGTCAGGTAAGAAAGGGTGACAAAATAAAGGAAAAGGGTCAAACCATTTTACAGCTAATCCAGATACATCGCCAGCTGCATCATCCAGCTGCTGAAGAACAATATTTGACAACTTCATTTCGAGATCAGCATCGGGTTTAAATCCCTCTTTGTTTAACTCATTCAGCAAATCAGAAGTCGCCATGTATCTGTAATCCTTATCCTTGCCAGTCATCTGGACAATAAAATTGAACTAAGTCTATATATAATAGCAAGCACCCTTCCCAACAAACAAAGGAAAAAGACATACAGCAACCAAAATTTTTGTGTGGGTGTGTGACTCTCTGTGGGTTAGAAAAGGGGGAGAAGGAGTAGTTTCAAATACCATGACCATGAAAACAAAAGCCACATGACATCATACCTTTTCTAGTATACCAGTAATAGTTAAATTCGCCATTTTGGTGCAACTATGTCCACAAGGAAAGTGCCTTTTTCACACTCGCAGGATGGCAACGGTGCGTCAAATTAATGCCTGAGCAAGAAAACTGCCACAAAATAGAAGGAAACCCCATTATGATGATGACGCTTCGCAAGAGTTACTAGCCTCCTATGCTACATAAATCCAAGTACCGGTGTTAGGGGTGGGTGTATGACTAGGCATCAAATTCATCCAATTTCACGTCCAAATAGACATGACCAGAATTTAAATTTCTTAGATGCTTCTTTAACCTTTTTTATTTTAAGATAAAATAGTGTTGATATATATGAGACTTAGGTACCTCACAAATTTAGAAAGGTCCATGTAATATAGTAGCCATCATATATGTTGAAGCACCTGCATTATCCAGACCTGGACACGACTGGCCACGTGTACCAGCTTATGTTACTAATTTTAATCATATAAAAATATTCATTTCCAAGAGCTTGACAGCCCCATTTTGTTAATAATGCCTAACTTGAAAGACTTACATGACTAGTATATGACACTAACCAAAGTGGGTAAAAAAACCCAAAAACGCGTGCATGCGATATGAAAGATAGAACAAAAATCATATTTTCATACAACACAGTTCAAGACTGGCCTTCCAAACAGAGTCTAACTCAAGTTTTGGCATATGATAGACTTGTCCAGCATGTTTGGTTTATTTTTTCTGGAATGAGTTTTGTGATTCAATTTGCTTGAAACTGGTATTTGTTTTAATTCTTCTGCAAATAAATTTTCAAGTCAAATAATGTGCTCTTTTCCAATTAAACACGTTAGCTTAAAAATAATCATTGTTTCTTTAATTTTTTTGCCCCAAAATCTATTTTGGAAACAATCCCCTTTTCTAAAGATAGACCAGAATTCAGAAATCATATTTTCACACAATAAAGTTCAAGACTCTCCTTCCCGGTTAATTCACCGATCAGGACGAGAGTAAGAACTCCCCACCCCTCCCCAAACCCCCTTCCAAAAAGAAGAAAGTAGAAAACCATTTAGGAACAGGCAAAAAGATATAAGCATCTGCGTGATTGTGCGAATAAGAATTAGAAAATCCACCACATAAAACACATTTTAAATTCAAGAACAGCCAATGGCAGCCAATGAAGATCATCAAACAGATTTATAACAATAATAATGATAATAATAATAATAATAATAATAATAATAATAAACCCTAGATAACTGTGTTCAATACATGCCCTCAAAAAAACACTACAACGCATCAAATTTTGGGTGGATGATGAAAAGAACTTACTAACCCTAACCAATACGAGAGGAAATGCACAAAGTAGATTTGTAACAGCTTGAACTAACCAGGCCATAAACAAAGCTCATCAACTGAAGAAGAGAGAGAGAGAGAGAGAGAGAGAGAGAGAGAGAGTTGGTTTGAG